>BFEA01000020.1:3858185-3871006 GCA_003427395.1 Chara braunii | reverse complement strand
CAACTTCAACCATTCCTAGCACTCATACCCCTCGCTTTAGCCATACAAGCCTCACTCGTGCAACTCTTAAATAAATACTCAGTACTTTTGTTGGATGACCATTCAATAAAGTCCGGGTGAAAACACAACAAAACAGTTCAATCACAAGGCTAAAGCCTTTAGGTTGAGTGACAGGAGTGAATTGGAGTTGAATCGTAAACCGACGAATCGGCAACCGACCTGTTATCAGTGATAACAGAAGATGATCCTTGTAGGATCGAGCTGAAGCTAGTCCAAGTCCTGAATCGAGCGTTCAAGAAAGACCTGTACCATAAGACAGGCCAATGCCCAAGCTAAAATCTATAACCCCTTGGAGAATAGAACTCCAAAACACATTCTCACTCACGACTATCTGCCAACCAAGTCTAAGTCTACCTCTAAGCCAGTGCCCAAAGCAAAGGTAGACTAATGGCAGAATATCCTCTATTCAGGGTGGATCGCCAGAATCGCCACCTGTCAAAATATAATCTATCTCCTTTAAACTAAAAAAATTTCAACAGCGATTCCTGTAGGAAAAGTGTCTTTCTAGAATTTATATCAGTCCGAATATGAAACCAAAAATGGTCTTTGACTTTCCAAACTCCAATTTTTGTCTAACTCCCTGAATTAACAAAAATTTGGGCAGCACTCTCTTTAGAAAATGAGAGTTTCCAGATTTTTACTAAGTCATATACGAATCTTAGACAAGTTGAACTTTGAAAAGTCAGAAATTTGACTAACTCTTTGATTTGCAGAAATTTCGGCAGCGCTTCCCGTAGGGAAAGTAGCTTACCAAGATTTATACAAAGCCAAGTATGAGAAAATACTTTAGATAAATGTAAAAATCGAACAAAGTAAAAAAAGCTTATCACAAGAAATGCAGAAATTGAGTCTAACTCCTGTAACTATAGCAAGTTGTCGAGCGCATCGGTCTCGCAAGGGGACCCTCCCGACCGCGTCACGCAGGATTTGGCAGGACTTCCATCGAGGAGAGCGAGGTGCCGCTCCGGCCGAGTGCGCCAGCCGTACCTCTCGCGAGTCCCTGTGACAGGACAGAGTCACGCGAGGCACCGCTTTACCTCCACCTGAGGGAGCTGTCTCTATCCCTTAGGTGGGCGTGTCCCTGCCGAGCTACCGAACCACATGCGAAAACTTTTCGTATGCAATTGCAGAGGTGGCCCAGCCGAGGGCGTTTCTTGTTCGCTGTAGCATAGGGGGTTACGCGCGGTTGAACACCCGAAATATCGAACCCGCACACCAATCGACGTACTGGGGGGTTGAGGTCCCAAACGCGACTCGGCGCCGGTCGACTAGGACGCATCACACACACCACGCGTTACACCACAACACTCACATCTACCCACACATAACACATGGAAAAACACAAAACAAACATAACATCACAACACTCCTAGTCCCTTCAGTATCCAACCTATAACTTCATGCTGCGAGAATCAGGTAGGCATCGCGCGCTGAACTTTTGCATAAGAGTCGTGCGTGCTCATGACCTCCTCATATCGACAGCCGTGTGGACATTCGCAAACATTTGCGCTGATGGGGTACTATGTGGTACTCGTAGCCTTGCGGCCCTTGATAATCTCGAGGGTCGCGTTCGACACTCAAGTATCGGCTGACAGGCGCTTTGAGGGGTAATCTCTCGACGCCAGACAACCGCCATGTGCGGTTGAAGACCACACCCTCTTCTGCACCCTATGCAGAGGGGTTGAGTAGACAACTTCAGAGTTGTCGTGGTAGCCAAAATCAAGGGGTTTGACTTTGGCGGCTATTATGGACTACAACGTTCAACCAAGAAAATTTAAAAGAGGAAACAACTGCAGATAGAAAGGGAGGATCGCCCTATTTCATCTCTCTGTCTAGCTCATAGTCTGATAGTAGTCTCAAGAAGAAGGTGTAGGCCAACCCGCGAGATGCGTGCGGATGGTGCCCAAAGCCGGACCCATAGGCAACCCGTTGTTCGAGGCGTTGGAGGCTCGTACGAGAACCCCCATACGTCGACTGGGATTGATATCTCGCCCACGCGCCGTTTCACGCTATCGAAACTCGGGCATACTAGCCATAATGCGCCTTTGCCCTTTTTGCTTGACCCATAACTTTCAGATGCGGAAATCGGTAAGTGTCACGCGCGCGGGTTAACATAAGGCCACGCGAACACTGGACTTTCGCATACCGACCAACAATACGGATTTGTGTAAGCAATCGTGATGTCGGCGCACCATGTAGTGCCCATACCCGAGTGGCTCGTTTAAGCCATGGGGTCGCTCTCGACGCTCAGGCGTCGGCTAAAGTGCACGCTAAAGGGGGCAAACCTTTAGCGAGCGCAAAAAACGGTCTGAGGGCCTTACCGTCTTCAGCACCCTGAGGTGTCCCAGGGGGTGCGAGGTAAGATGGTCCCTAAGGCAGGAAGGGAGTCGGAGCGGTGGTGAGTTGTCTGGCGCATCACCAGCGACACGCTAACCCTTCCGCCCTGAACTTTATCCTTCCACCAAAACAAATTGGACAAGGAAAGAGAAAAGGGGCGCTTGATGCTAGCAGAAGAAGACATGAATGATCTGCCGGACCGAGGTGCTGGGGGTCAGTCCCTCCTTCTCGTGACGCTTCTGTTTTCCTAGGAAAGTAAGTAAGTCAGAGTTGTGCGAAGGGTAATCTTTTCAGCCACGAACCTAGGACCTGAGACTAACGTTCGACCATATAAAATCAAAGAGTAAAAGAGGGCCGTAAGCGTGTAGTCGCATATCCTTGTGAGGGTTATCCGAGCGTACGCCTACTTTGACTATCAAAGAATCAGGATAGGAAAAGTCCGATCGCAATCAAACAAAGAGTTTATGTGGTAGTTCACTCTCACGACATTTGTGTGATTTGCCCATCTCAATCCAATTCACAACCAATCACCAAACTTTATAGAGGTTTCTCCACACATAATTGCGATCACACACAGAATTCAAACGACATGACACACACTAAAATGGTCAACTTTTCAGTCTTCTGCATCTCACACCCTGCCTTACGCACACAAGCCCAACCTTTTTCCCACCTTTCCAGAACAAAGATACTCAGTCCTTAAAGAAATGACCATTTACAGAAAAACCCAAGAAAACATAAAACCCAGCAAGGGTCAAGACCTTAGGTTGAGAAGCAGAAGTAGTAGGAAAGTTGAGTCGTAAACTGACGAATCGGCAACCGACCTGTTATCAACGATAACAGAAGAATAATCTTTAATAGGATTATGCTGGTCAGATCAAGCCTTCAGTCGAATCACAGAGACCTGCATCACAGTACAGGCCAAAAAGAACCACTACTACGTTTACCCCACATGGAGAGTACTTTCTAGCTCGTATCCTAGCCCCTCTATTAATCTCTTGCTCAGCTTCCCTTACTAGTGCCAAGTCACTGAGAAATTCGGCAGCATCTCCCCTACTCTGGGTGGATTTGTCAAGTTTCTCCTAGCAGAAATTTATAATAACTCCTCGAATTCTACGAAATTTCGGCAGCGCTTCCCGTAGGAAAAGTGCCTTTTCAAAATTTCTGAAAGCCCAAAAATGACTAACTCTTCAAATTTGTAGAAATTTCGGCAGCGCTTCCCGTAGGAAAAGGAGGCTGCCAAGATTTATACAAAGCTGAAAATAGGAAAACAAAGCAAAACTATACTTGGGACTAACTTCTGACGCTTACTTTGAAAGGTAGAATCAGCGATAGTCTGCACGACCTCTAGATGAGAGCGTGAGCTAACACTGATCCTAAATCCTAGACTGTCAAGTCCTATTTTATCCTAAGCTTCTCTTCCATCATCCATCTTATCTGTCTATGGCTCCAGCACTCAGCGAGCATCTAAAGCAACTAATCCTATCAAAAGATGCCCCAGAGTGAGAGCCCGCAAACACACACACAAACAATCACAACGAACATCTCTCACTAACCCTCAGGTTTCTTTCAACCTCATAGTTCGTTCAAAAACCTCGTTATTCCCTTTTACATCCCCCTTTCCTATGRCATACGGTCAGACAAGGCYYTAACCCTAGGGTATGCCTGACCTGCCTAGGTACACAAGTAAGGCACGCACATTTGGACTGCCCTAACCCTAGGGTGTGCCCAACATAACATGAACTATACACATAAGGCATATGCCTAACTGACAACAAGCGCATAGGACTGGGCTGCCCTAACCTTAGGGTGTGCCCAGTGTGCTTTAAACAAAGTTACATACGGCATCATTCTAGACCATCCCTACCCAGGGGCAGGTCTAGCTTGCCTGAACATAAGTACAAACGACAAAAAGTTGAACCGCCCTAACCCTAGGGTACGTCCAACCCACAGCACATCAACGACAAAGGCATATTATAAGGCCGCCCTAACCCTAGGGTTCGCCTAGTTAGCCATACAGTTTAAGTTACATAAGGCATTGTGATCAGGCTACCCTAACCCTAGGGTGTGCCTGATCTGCCTGAACGGCTTAAACACAAAAACAGTGCTCCGCCCTAAGCCTAGGGTACCTCCAACTTACTTTAAACGACAAAGGCTTATCGCTAGGCTACCCTAACCCTAGGGTACGCCTAGTTAGCCATACAACATGAAATATGGTACAAATACTTTCACAGACTTTATGTTTTTCCTTCTCTTATTAATCAATCGATCGGACCTTTCCAATAATGGAACTTCCGATCCTGCCTCATGTTTAGAAGGGAAAATAGAACAGATTTATACTAACTCTCTGCTCCTTAGTGTTATCATGAGCATATAACTGAACGCCCTAACCCTAGGGTACGTTCAGTCTGCCCAATTACCTTTGTTTTACTCTTCATCTCTTTCCCTCTTCCTTAGTTCTACCTGACTTACTGACTGGCTTTCCCCACCCGGGGCGCCCGGTCTGTCAGAAGTATAAGTTCAAATTGTATATATATCAAGTTTTATACTCTGGTTGACCATTTAGTTCATGGCTCATGGCTAAGCCGCCCTAACCCTAGGGTACGCTTAGTCTTATGTCGTTACTCCCTCAGAAGAAAACACACACCGCAACTCATTAAAATAAACACCAGGATTCTGAGCCTTCCCCACCCAGGGTGCCCGTCCTCCTGTTCAGAAACCCTCATATAAAACAGCGACTGATCCTATCCCACCCAGTAGACCAGCCATAAGAGTCACTCATTCAGATCAGCAAACCTCAATAAAACACAGCACTTAGCCCCCATCCACCCGGAGGGGCTCAGCCTTGGGTTGACCCGGTCAAACGCATACAGAACATTTTCCTCTCGCCTTCCCCCAATTCATGCTATTTGAATTCGCTCAAAGTATCTGACTTTTCTCGTATATAAGTGTTTATTAAACCTTTTGCAGAGCATGTTCTCACATACATAACAAAAGTAAGAAGTAATAACCTCACATAGCTGTGTTCAAGTAGCCCAAGGATAAAGGTTAAGGGAAGGGGTCACACAGGTTAACGAAGGTATACCTGAAGTTTCCTGCCTTCAGAACCCCGCCTGGGCTCCGGCAGAGCTCCCGCAATCGGTGGGTGGACCTCCCACAAGGTCTTAATGCAGACCTACGGGTTGCAATCCCGCATGCCGCCTTCCTCTCGTCACCTTAGACTAGACTGAGAGTGGGAAGGACATCGAAAGAAAGTTCAGACTCTCGAGACCCAAAGGTGGGACAACTCAACTCACAATGAGAGGGCCTTGAAATCTTGGTTCGCCTGAGGGCCCCACAATGGCGGCCAAAACGCGCAGCCACCAATCAAACTGAAGTAAAATAGTTGGCCATTGGCTCTCTGACGATCCCAAGTTGCAGCAACGGCTCCTCTAAAGAGTCAGGTCACTCCTCGAAATCTCAATGCTTCAAACTCGATCCAACTACAACTACCCAACCTATTAAAGATGCACTCAAATGAAGCACACCCACGTGCTCTATTCAGACTGTAGGCGAAACACAGTGCTACTCAAAAAAGGAATTCAGCGTGCACATCAAATGCACAGCCGTTCCAACAGCATATGACAAAAGCGCAATGAAGACACAACAATTGTGCAATAATAAGGAGCCGAATTCCCACAGCAGGAGTGCCACAAACTACCCAGCCAATAGTACCGTCAAAACACACAGCAGTTCGACGTTATGCACTCACGAGGCCAACACTCTGCTACCGCCTCAGCAGCCCCGAAACATAGCAATCGAAGTCCACTAAGTTGTAGCACAGCAAACTCTCACAGCGATAACCTTCAGGTCAGCACCACGTTAGCAGCGGTGTTGTAATGCACAACAGCTCCACAGTAGGTAGTTGTTTACAAAAGAACCCGAAACGATCGCTTTTTAATATGGTAAGTAGCTACTGCTGTCACCAGGGACTACAATAGTAGCATCCGTACTCAAAGCTCAAGAGAACAGTATTTTATATGTCGTAGCAACCCGAAATAACAGCCCGATAGTGGCAGTCTGCTTATTTTGGGTAGATCACAACAATTTAGGAGCCTGCCCATCCGCAAGTACTGGTTCACAGTAGCAGCACCATTTTACTGCGCAACAAACCCTTCTAATAATCTCACCACGTCTGTAGTTCAGTGGTAAACACAGCGACCATGCACCGCAGATAGCAGCAATCACTTGAGACAATTGGGGACATTTGACTGAAAAGGACACCAATATCGTCTGCCTGGTCAATCCGTAGTCTCGCTTGACCCAAGAAAACGGCAGCACCTGAGTAACAAATATAACTCCAACTGACTCACTCTTAGCGAGTCACCTAAATATAAGCCTGATAATGACTGTGGGAATCTTGGCAGTGACAATCAGACCCAACCGCTAAACAACCGCATAATTGATTATGGATAGTAGGGTGACGAGGCCAAACACGCCTGCTAAACCATTACGGTGATCTCAATGGATTGAACAAAGGGCAACACACAGATCAAGATAAACACCTGTGGGAGTTCGACAGTGTACACGACAGCTTGAGATCGCAGCCTGATCATCAAAGGGCAACAACACTACTAGCATCAACCCTCCCAGGGTCAAGTAAAAGTTAACAACTCGTTGATCTCAGTTGTCTCAGACTCTCGTGAGTTCCCTCTGTCAACAGAAGCCCCACTTATTAACGTATTTAGGCAGGCAACTCACTCTACCCACTAGCCACAACCGTTCATCAGTCCTTGATATGTTTGAACCTCGTGAGTTCATTTCCCCCCTCTCTTTCTCGCTTTTCATCATCTGCACACTTTGTTAGCGTAATCCTCCTTCCCTCCTTCTCAAGCCCCGCAATGAGCAGTGCAAGCTTCACCGGATTGTGATAACTAGTGTGCTTAGGATTATGAACAATATCTAAGTAACCATGAGTAAGGTGCCATATTGAGTGCTCCACGCAATACTTACTTACCAAATCTGCGAAGTGGGAATGAACCGGAAAGAGAATCAGTAACAGGCGCGAAAATGACTATGACGAGCTAGACGACGAGTACGAAGGGCAATGATAACGAGCACTCAGAAAACTGTGGGTTCCAGTACGACATAGATAGGTATTGCGACCATTAGGACCGTAATGACCCTGAAAAAGCGAATGCAACAATCCCTCTGGGATAGTAACAACGGGCAGCCTGCCAATCAGATGGGGGAGGCGAGCATGCCATAACTTCCCTCATTCACTGTAAACGTGAATGAATCCTCCACTAGAACATGGGAGGATGCATTCCACGCAGCCCATGTATCAGTCGTGCCGAATGCGAATAGATCTCCCGCTTGAACACAGGGGGATACACCCGAAATCTCGAGCAAAATTCAGCATGATCCTTGAAAACGATAAAGGTGAGCTTTCTTTCTCTGTCCTTACTTGCACAGATAGGATAGCAAATAGTTGTCCCCGATGATCGTGGTCCTGACGACGGCGATTACAAGCGACACAGTCATTTCCGATAGTGCCCGATGATCATCAGCGTACTGAAGAGTACTGCAATCTCGATCCACAACCATGAAGGTAATATAGCGGCTTCAAGCATGCGCGGCTTCGTGACTGCAATAACGAGGCTCCTCTCACAGAAAGAAAAGAAGACGGATCTTCCGCCAGGTCTTTGCCAGATACATTGCATATTGGCGCAGAACGACACATGGTAGTAGTTGACCAGGTAAGCTCGACCCTTCTTCTTTATTTCCCTCTCAATTCACTGCGAACCTCGGGCTCTTTTACCTTGCCCCCTCCCTGCTTCCTCTTCCATAGTCACACATCCTCTTCTGGCTTTTCTCCTCGTCACTTTCCCCTTGCCCCGCGCACCTCTGTTTCTTCTAACTCCTTTCCCACTATACTAACGCCAAAACTAACGTGACTACTGTACTCGCCCTACCCAAAAACGTTGGAGTAGTGCTCTCCTCYACCTAGTTYTGTTAGGAAACGGGTGAGTTACGAGCTCTTCCATCCSCTTGCTGGTTTTTCCTCTCTACTCCRCCATTTTCTTTGTCTATTCCGAATGCATCTCTCGCAGACCCATGGTCAGATTCAATTCCCCTCCTTGTTGAGAGTGAGGGTAATGGTGCGCAGCTACGATCATGTTCTGCTATTCTCCTAGTGTGCAAAAATGCGAACGAATCTCCCGTTAAAAAGTGACCAGGTTCATTACCCTGCGCAGTATTTAATCCTTATACCTGCCATGCGACCTGTTAAAATCAAATTCTGATGCTACAGACTGACTCGCCATGTCTAAAAACCCTAGTTTAGAGTCTTAGTTTGCTCAAAATGACCAAGGAACGACCGAGATAATCAAAATCTACCCCCTTTTTTCTCCTCACTGTCTCCCTCGACACTTTCGCTGGCTCTCTTTTTCCTCTACTCCCCCATACACTCTCCGATCCACCAAACTCCGGCTGCCATTCCATTCGCCCGTCAAAAAGCTCCTTCAAGGCACTTTTCGCTACTCAGATCTACTCCGAAACGAGCCAGTTGTATATTTCTCGCCCCCTTGGCATACACATCCTTCCTTTCTTCATCAATTTCGTTCGTTCCTCTGAATGCACCTGGCGCAGATATGCGTCCAGATTCACTCCTTCCTTCAGTCAATGCAGCCTTGTTGGTTTGAGTGCAGAGTCCGGCGCTGCTGCTAGTGGAGCCGCGCGGCCTTAGCTATGGCCGCAATCAACGTGGTGGATACCCCGTGTACATGCCCGTATTCAGCGTAGCGGAGAAACAGCGCACTCTCCACTAGGACTGCGAACAGAAAGAGCAGCGAGGTGAACCTCAAGACCGTCGACCTCCGCCCCCTTTTCTACTTGATTCTTCTCCCCACCTCACGGCAGTCCCCTACCGACCTATCTGGTCGTCCAGACAACAAACATCTATGACTTCATTGTAAAATTTGCCTACACGTACCTAGATGGAAAACCAAACTAAGAGGGTTCCAAACCTACGGCCTACCTATGATAATAAAATAATAATAATAATAATAAAATTGAACAGGCCTGACTTTGTCAAAAAAAAAAAAACAAAAAAAAAAACACTAGTCTATAGGCCTATGGATCAAGTCCCGTAACGCCAAAAACAAGGGAACGGCAACTCAGTTGGGTAGGGCATGCTGTTTATTTGCCTCATTTGAACTTCAGACTCGAGTCTGTATTTTCAACAGTTCATGGGTGTACCAATTGAGCGGGCCAGCTGGTTCTTTGCCTGGCCAATCTTGCTACCAGATGCAGAAGTCACCACAGTCCCCCTCCTGCCGGGGTTTGGCCTCACTGCTGTGCAGTAAGACAGCTCCACAGCTCCAGCTACCCCGAGGGAGACCTACTGAGGGAACCTGCTACTTGGTGGTCTGGCTACCCTTCCGCCCTATACCTAGGTCCGATGGATGGTTGGCAGCGGTATTGCTGCGGGCCCCTACTGACACTCCCTGTGGTACCGCATGGCCCCGTCACAATTCACCATCTTGTTAGTCCCACCGGGGAGGCTCACACTGCGACTCCATACCTACGAAAAACGCAGATTTGGAATAGGCCGAACTTGAGGTTTTCGGGCATGGTTTAGATCACACTACCGTACCTTCTCAGAAGAGACAAGGCCTCGCCTGTCTGCAGCGATGGCGGATCGGTACTTTGCTGGTCACACGGTGCCACTCACAGATCGTGCGCAAGAACTCTTCGGGAACGAGAAAGAAAATAAATAAATAAATAAATAAAATAAAATAAAATAAAATAAATTTAGAAATAATAGCTATGAAAACGGATCGGCGAGGGGACCGTTGGTACTTGGTCCTACCTCGCGGGCCCGCTGCTGGGCTTCCCAACAAAAACAAGGGGGACAGTCCTGCAGGACCCTCAACCCCTCAGTTAATCTCCAAACGCACTCCTCGCTCCGTCACTGGTGAAAATCCAATGTTGTAACCAATAGGGCTAAGCCCAAGTCTGGTTGTAGCAGGCCCAGTTCTGCATATGAAGAGTAACTGCAGGCTGTTACAGCCTATCCGGGCCTGCAAATGTGCACCAGCGCCTTCTCTTGGTCTGCCCCTTGAGCCCAAGCCCCGTACGGCCATGTTCTCTGTTTGGAGGATGGTTATTGCTGAGTTTACCATGCGCACTTCCCCACCATGCCGCGGTCACGGGCCGAGGCTCTTGTAGCCCGCAGTATCATCGAAAAGAGCATGCTTTTATCGTCTTTGGTCGGAAAGACCCCGACTTTTGCTCGCGCCGTATCCACGCGTCGTACCTAGCTAAATTTTGTTACAGCTCCTACCGTCGATACCTTTATAGTCAATTGTAGTACTTGCATACTTCACATGGTGCGGCCTCAAAATGCCGCACTTCCGCAAGTCAGTCGAAAGTTTTCCTCTAGCCATAGCTTCGACGGTCTAACTTCGCGCCTGTGGCGACTCCGTCAGTACGTTCGAAGTCTGCGGCCCGTGCTACGCTATCCGAACCCCTAGCTTACTTCTGACTTGGACCGCTGAGCGGTCCGTCTGTTCACACTATTTGACTAACGCGCGCCCACAAAGTGCACGCCCACACACTCTTTGAATAATTTATACATGCGCCCGCCGTCCCTGACTTCAAAGTCAGTCACGATCGAGCGAAAAACACGCTACTTCCTTAAATTTATTCAAGAGTGCTCCTCCTGCGAGGTGCAGAAGTACGCACAATTACCCTTGTAAGGGTATTGGTGCCGACAACGTTGCAAGCCACTACAGCAACTACCTATCAACTCAAACTCAGACTAGGCAGTGATGCCACTCAGCCACATGCAAGCCAAACCACAAAGGTAAGTACTCTCACCAACCCCAGGTTGACTTAACAAACATTAGTTCATAGTCTTTCAGTGTTTTAACCCTTTATACCCTGCTTACATAGGGCATTGGGACTGGCCATTCATCTTAGAAACAATGTCAGCCCTCTGCCTTAGTTATACACGAACAGGTTACACAACTACTTTTCTCTTCATTGGGCATATGACTAAGCCATTCATCTTAGAAACCATGCTTAGTCGCCCTAAACTGTTTAAGTAGTCAAATTATATAATCCTCTCTGAACTCCATCTTCAAGAATGAGCGTAGGACTGAGCCATTCATCTTAGAAACAAAGCTCAGTCGGCCCAAGTTACCTTCACTTATAACTCTTGATTATACTCTCTTTGCTTGTGATAAGGCTATAGTCAGGCCATTCATCTTATAAACAATGCCTGACTAGCCTTGTTCGTATATAAGTACATATATCGTCAACATTATAGAGAATCTTATTCCTTCGTTCTCATTATGGTCCTGAGGCCTCAGACTTAGACCATTCATTTTAGAAACAATGTCTAGTCGTCTGGCCCTGAATCCTCCCTCAGAATAAAAACAATCAAGGAGAGATGAGTCATTCATCTTAGAAACAATGCTCAGCTCTCCCTTTTTCAGCACACAAAAAAAACAGAGTACCCTGGGTCTGACCAAGAGACTGTTCAGAAACCACCCAAGTAAAACAACAGCCAGACCATTCATCTTAGAAACAATGTCTGACCCTCAAAAGTCAAGCAAGCAATACCCCTCAGAAATACGTGGTCAAGCCATTCATCTTAGAAACAATGCCTGACACAATTAAAGAAACACAGCAACCAAGCCATTCATCCTAAAAACAATGCTTGGTTTTTTAGAAAACAGAACAAAACATAACAGTCAGGTCATTCATCTTAGAAACAATGCCTGACCCTATAAGACGCATTCAATCGCAAACAAAACTGCCTTCATCCCAACCTTCCCCTTGATGCAACCCCTTGTGACAATCTGCCTTCAGACAATCAAGAAACTGAAATTGCCATTATACAAACATTCTTTTAGTTGGTCTGATTTGTGTCCTGAAAGTCAATCCAAAGTCAAACTAAGGGTCGCATAGAATACAGTCAGTCAATACACAGGGAGATGTATAGATAGGGGTTGTACTGGGTTTAATAAGGGAAAGCAATGATTACCTCTGAGTTCCCTGCCTCCAGAACTCCTCTTGAGTTCCGGCAGAGCTCCCGCAATCGGTGGGGCGAACCTCCCACAGAGGCCTTGGCGCGGATTACGGGTTGCAATCCCGCCTGCCGCCTTCCTCTCAAAACCAATAGACTAGAGTTAGAGTAAGAGGAGAGCAAAGGAGGCGGGTTCGAGACTCTCGGATCCAAGAAGGGTGCTCATAGACTCGCACGAGAGGGCCTTCAAACCTTCAACGCCGGAGGGTCCCGCAATGGTGGCTAAGACAATTGCAGCAGCTTGGCCAATTGAAGTCCAGCCTCCAACCGTTGACTCTCTGACGACAAATCACAACAGTACCCCCCCCCATTTCTCAATCGCAGTCACTYCRAAMMSCCSSSGSCCCMA
>BFEA01000020.1:3817757-3828748 GCA_003427395.1 Chara braunii | reverse complement strand
GCTGGCCTCATGGTACTGCGCCCTCCATAGGATGAGCAAAATCGAATGAATCTGGCGTGGGAATATACACTGTCATACTTTTTTTCATTTTTTTTTTTCGTTTTTTTTTTTCGTTTTTTTTTTTCGTTTTTTTCGTTCTTTCACTCCAACGTTCGGGATGTCTGCGCCCGGTAGTCCGAGCCTCGGCACGGATCGGCGTACCGGTCGGTCGAGGCTCGGACTCGATAGCTGGGCCAGGTACTGGTGGTTTAACTGCTATGGTAAATGCCTCAATTGAGCACTAAATAGCTTTCCCTGGTCCAGTAAATGCTCACGTGCGCAAGGAAAACTACGCTGAAGGCGAAGGTGCGCATGGAAAGCTATTTACTGGAGCCACTACAGGAACGCCCGAATTTATCCGACTAGAAATGTTTCTACTCTATTTTTTTCCACGGCGGATAGCTGGGCCGAGAACTGCAGGTTTAACTGCCCCAGTAATAAGTCCTCACGTAAACAGGGGAAAAACTATTTAACTGCTAAACTGCCCACGGATAGACAACAGTCAAAGACAAAGTCATCCGAAGCAAACCGGCAGGAGAGCGTCACAACGACAAAGCAAGTCAAGAGAAAGGAACAGGCAAGGAGAGACAAAGAAATTGAGAGAAATGGACGAGGAGAGAGAGAGGAGCACGTCCCAAATTTCCCGAAACCAGACCTGATGGTCATACAAAAAATCGATAAACCCGCCAACAACATCGAAAGATGATCGTTAAGAACCAGCGCAGCGACCCTACGTTGCGTTTCATCCGGCCGCCAATACCAGAATCATCAGGGGGGGGGTTGTCCAAGTAAAGGGACTGGATTCAGGAACCTCACGAACACCTAAGCAGAGGTACTACTGGATTCAGAAGAAAGACAAAAAGGAAGAGTCCAGCAGTAATGGGAGTTTCTAGAAGTCTATCGGGATGCATACAGAGCCAAGAGAGGAGACTAGAAACCAGAAAAACGCTTTTATCCTTGGGTAACGTCCGCATAGAGAACAGACTATAGAAGCTGAAGACAAAAAACAAAATAGACCGAAAATGTTTCACCACTTCATTGGCAGCCACTTGTCAATACGTCAATCTGTAGCGCAACTGCAATACCCATTAGTCTCGAGAAAAAAACTAGTTCCTTAAACAGTTTTTAAAAACCCTGCCCTTCGATTTTCGCAACCCGCTGTTCAGACATCTCCTCGTACCCTTTTGTAGAAGTTGCCCCACCCTGTTAGACACAACACCCAATCAACCCAAATTCCCCCAAATTTTCATGAAACTTTACGTAGCACATCATCGAAGTAAGCATCAGGGAAGCCTCTCTTTCTTAGCTCGATCTTCAACATAAACAAGGAGGCTACCTCAGTACCCAACACTGTTTTGAATGTTTTAACTTTGTGTAAACATGAGCCGATTACAGCTATTTTCTGCTGCCAACTGCAAAAGGAGTCAAAATCTTACAAATTTTAAAAGCGCAAACCTTCTTCATGGTAACTTCTCTTATTTTTATGCAATGCCACACATTGGATCCCCCACGGTCACCCCAAGACCTTCAAGACGCAACCTAAAAAGTCCCAGCAGTTAGTGTCACTGGTTCGTTCCAATATCAAATTACAGTCGTAGCAGGATTCAAACTTCATTAAATTGACCGTGCACGCAACGTAGATGCGATATCACCTTGCTTGTATCTAACTAGGATTGACACATCATCCACCATCTGAATCCCACCTACCAATCTCCGATCGCTACCAAGAGAGGACAGAAACATGAATTCATTAAGAGCACATAGCAAACAAGCCAAAGCAGGGCTACACGACTTCCCCATGGGAATGCCGACCTTCTGCTGCAAAACACGACCACAGGCTTTGAAAAATGTACAACTCATGTCAAGCTCCACAAAAGCATTTATAGTATCAAGAGCAACAAAACTCTAACCAAGTGGAGAGACCTCAAATTTCAGCTCAACTCTCTTCCTCATTTTTTTTATCAGAACACCCTTACATCCTCGAATCGCCCATAAGTCCACCACCCACTGAACAACCTTCAGAATAGATTCATGTGGCAAGTTACAAAACATCTCTTTGATGTCAAAGGTCATACTTAAGAACCGTTCGCCTTGCTTTAGCTCCCCATTGACCATCCGGAGAGACGAAGTCAGGTCAGCCATACTCTTCAAATTGAAATCGGTGCCCTGCGGCTACTCCCATAACAACTGGTTGATGGCCCGAACAATCTTCTTGCTTGCAGTAACTCTACATTCAGAATGCGTTGGACAGATACGACACCACTTTGTGATATCCTTGTGTTTAGGGATCGAATATGCCCACCCTAGGCTTTCCTCACCGTTCCATTTTTTCATACCACCAAACCCTCCATCCTTCAAGTTATACCTTTTTGCACAACCTTGAATTACCTCATCCTCGTCATCACACATCACAAAACCAAGGTTGGACATGAACAACTTGTCCATACTATTTCGGTAGATAACAGGACAACAGACAAGTGAATCTCCCTCATTATGGTCGATGGAACACCTTACCGAGTCTCCAAACTTTTTCTTCCAACTTATAACACCATCGATGTTATGATCAATCGGGCTACGTGCCCTTACGGTCTCATTGAAACATGAGTCAATCACGCCCTTTTCAAACGCGTCCTCACGAAGAGCTGGTAACAAACGAGACTAACCAAAGGAAGCGATAACCTGTCTAATCAAATTGTGATGAGAAGTGACACGCGACGGACGAGGAATATTACGAGAAATTTTCAGGGAGGAAGGAAAAAAATCACTTATGCCAGACGAAAGCAAACATGCTCATTCATGTGTGGAAAAGTCTCATCGACGTTAACTCAACAGCCATAATGTTTCAATTGCCTAAATGTTGATCGAAAACAATACATCACCAATACTCCGATTTTTAACCCAAACCACTCTCATTCTTCTTACTACTATATCCTTTAAACAACTCAGGATGTCCATCCTCCCCACTAGTCCGCAACACATAGTCCTAATCACACACTTGATAAGACAATCATCATACATAGCACGTAGAACAAAACAAGAGTGCACATTGACCCCGAATTTCATACGAATATCACCGGATAATACGCAACAAAGAGTGTACCTTGACCTTTTTTCCTTGAAGCTTCTAATGGTAGCGTAGAGCGCTACCAACTTGTCGAGATCCCACATAGACAGGCATTTACGAGATGAGGGGTTCTGTAAAAAAAATTGCAAGGTAGGTTTCCAGCCTAACAAAGTGGAGGAGAAATACGAGATATTACGGAAATCCAGAGTTACACCATGCGCCAGCCACCCACAATTCTTCTTAAGTATTCCCACCCGAAAAAAATTCTCAACAATGGAATTCCCAAAGCACCGTTTAACCACTTTTCACTGATCCAGAAGCAAATCCCCACCAATACACTAAATAGTCAATTTTTTTTCCTCACACGAGCATGCATCTGACAGAAGTTTCAGCAAGCTTGCTAATTAATCGCTCCCCAGAGTGGTAAAACTTAGGTGCATATGTTTAGCGGCACCCTCCTTCACATTTCTTGAGCTCCTCCCATGCTGCCTACACCTCCATCCCTCCCTCTCCCGCTTCCCAGGCGGACACTTCGTTCGTTTAACCAACTTGTTCGTACTATTAAGGAAAGGGTTAGTTCGTCGAATCACAAACTTCTCCAAGATCAACAAGTCCCGACTGTCACACCGAAATAAAGATAATGTCGCGTAATGATTATGCATGCACCTACGCATCCAGGTATACAACCTATGGTTCCTTTCCCCGCACTCTATGATATTAACATTATATGCCTGATATATGTGCTCACACCACCGAACATTATGCGAGCGATCAGTGGAGCCCACATGACAGTGCTTATGCAAGGGAGAAAGAAGAACATAAATAATCGGGCCTTGACAACGATAGAGCTCACCACCATTCTTTACCATAGACAATAAATATGATCGAAAGTTTTCCGCCTACGGAATAAGTCCACGTAAACCCAATATCAGAACTATGACATGAAAAAAAGAATTATGTGCACCATCACATAGAGAAGAAGTGGATGCAGATCGAGTATCCCGATATGCTTTAGCAAACCCCCAGATCGTCGCGCTCGGGAAGTCCTATCAAGTTAAGTCAGACGGGACCTCTTTCATGACTGCGACATTGCTCTCATCAGATGCTGCCTTGCCATGACCACGATCTCTATTTTCCTCATCCGTTGGTCCATCATCCTCTCCAAACATCTTGTCCACGTTAATTTTTGTCAGTTCCTCGCCGGAGAAATCCATTGTCTTATACTTGACTTATGCCTTTAACACAGAGGTTTCAGGCCCGACTTCTTCAGTGCCTGCAATCTTTTTCTTCCATCTTCAAAACAAAACAATCGTTAACCTTAGTAGTGTTATCGTGAGGGGGCACAACACTCGCCTAGGCGTCGCCTTTACCTTACCTCTTTGTTCGGTTCAGAATCCGGTTTTTGTTGCCTCCTCCATCCTCTCTTTGAGAATCATACCATGCTCCTTAGGGGAGCTACATCCTGCTTGTTCCGTTGTCAACCACCCCAATTGCTCTTGCAGCCTTCCCAACTTAATCTGAGCATGAATCCTCCTCGCCTTGGCTACAACTCTCCTTTCCTTCAGCATACCCACTTCGGTCTAATCGCACCTTCGCCGCAAGGAAAGAGACAGGACAAATTGAACTACTCCCTTAAGTACCGCCAAAAAGGAACCTCACGAACACCTAACCAGATCTACTACTGGATTCAGAAGGAAGACAAAAAGGAAAAGTCCAGCGGTAATGAAAGTTTCCATAAGTCTATCGAGATGTGTATAGAGCCACGAGAGGAGACTAAAAACAAAAACCATAAAAACGTTTTCATCCTTCGGTAACGTCCGCATAGAGAACAGGCTATAAAAGTTGAAGACAAAAAACAAAATAGACCGAAAAGGTTCCACCACTTCATTGGCAGCCACTTGTCAATATGCCAGTCGGTAACGCAACTGCAATACCTCTGAGTCTAAAAAAAAAATCGAAATTTTGTTGCTGCAGCTTTCTTCGCACGTCATCTCTTTGTTTTTTCGATGTGTTTGTTTCCCCGATTTATGCGGGTCGTCCTTGCGCAGGGGCCATGCTAATCTTCTCTGAATCGTTCCGAAGGACTCCGGTTATATTCAGACTTGCACTTTTCAAATTAATGTGGCCTCAATTTCGACCAAAGCTAGATGCATCCGACCGCAATCACGTCCGGAGCTCAGTAGAAAAATGTCCTAGATAAAGTATGCCCTCTGTTTTTTTTTTTTCTTTTCTTTTCTTTTCTGAAAAGCCCAGGTTGTTGTAAAGGTTGGATTTATAGATATGTAAGGGGTGCCTTCGACACTTGGCCATGCGGCATTCCTATGGAACTTCCCTTCCAACCTACCACTTTCGTAGTTTTTCCCCGACGCACCTTTACCCCCACAATCCTACCTCACCCACTAAGGATCATCACTTACAGTCTATTACAAGCGGAGGTGACCTGACCGGACAATGGTCGTGGATACCAGACTAAGTAGATCCCTACTTACTCTATTTAGTATTGATCGAGCATGGACGTATGGGCCTTGCTACACAGGTACTTCGGGCGCTAGGACTAGCCATATCTCTAGAGGTCTCATAGGTACGTTATTCTAATATTCTATTGTGCGGTGATGATAGATAGTCGAGAATCCTTTGTTCCTTCATGTGTCCCCGGAGCCCATTCCGGCCCTGCGGTAAGGTGCAGTATTTCCTAACACCCCCGAGATCCCGTACTAAGGAACTGCTATGCCAGCCTCAACCATGTGCTACGTACTAGGAGGATAGTCAACCCTTAGTCATGAGTTATAGGTTTAATTTATCTATTGTGTAGTGGTAGCATGTTAATAGTTGTTCTATTGTGTGATAGTAGAGAGTTGGAGATCCTCCGTTCCCTCACGGTAAGGTACATTATCTTCTGACACCCCCGACATCCCGTACTAAGGAACTACTATGCTAGGCTCAAACATAAGCTACATACGAGGAGGATAACCAAGCCTAAGAATCTATTGACCCTGTGTTGTATGCCCTTTGTTTCTTTTCTTGCCTTCCCTCCTATGGGAAATTCATATCGTTCGATTCATCCTTTAAGGGTCTCGTTCCGTTGATCGTGACATTAAAAAATGACAAACATATCTAGTCACGTTATTCCGCACGATACAGATTATACAACTGTATTTTATATCTGGCGAGTTGTATAGCGAGGTGCAAAATATGTTATTGCAACCAACATGATGAGTTGAGATAAACGGGTTATCAAGATCCAGGAAAGGATAAACGAAAGCAAAAAGGGGAGAGAATATATGTATAGATATCGTCAAACAGAGTTGCCTAATAAACAGTAGGCAGAGAGGGAGAAGAGGATAACAAACGAGGGGTTGTGACAAACTGTTTCGTCGGAGTTTCACCAACTTATCAAGAGGCTATACCCTATATATGCCTACGGTTTACTGGACAACTCTGTTTGACGATATATATACATATATATACATGGTTACCAGTCCGTACGTACGGAGACCCCCCGGTGGACCTCTGTACGTTCGGGCATTCAAGGTCCCGTTCGAGGTCCGAACCTTGAAGGGTTCGGCCCCCGCAAAAACTTATTCGATGCCTAAAAATATTTTTTTTTTTATTTTTTTTCGTGCGTTATCTATGATGTTACGTACATGCCTATGAATTTTCAAGTCATTTTGCTAAGCCAAAACGAAATGAAAAATCTTCAAAGATGGAGTATCAAAACATTCTCGCCCACTCACAATTGTTTTTGTTTTCGCTTTTTATTTTTTGTTTTCACTTTATTTCGGAGCTTAAACAATTTTATTATTTTTTGAAAACTTTTTCATGAGTTTTTTATTATCTGAAGTACACATATATTAATTTTCAGGGCATTTGGCTATGCCAAAAATATATATATATATATATCAAAGATGGCGGTGTCGAAAACGGGTTTGAACACTCACTAATTTTAATTCTCTAACTTCTCTTTTTGTTTTTTCTTATCAGTATTTATTTTTATTTCAATTTTGGTAAGGAATTTGGATGTAATGCTCATGAGAATGTTGTGTATTTTATTTTTCTGCATAACATATGTTTTTTCAGATTTTTTTTATTTATTTTTTTTTAATTTTTTTTTCTTGGGTCTTCGTTTGACTTGAACGACCGGTCACATCCTCAAGAGGTCCCGTACCTTCGGGCGTTCAGGTTCGGGCATTCAGCCCGTCCTGAATGCGGGCCACCTAGTATATATATATAGGGAACTCGCCTTAACTCGTGTTCAAATATGAGAGAGATTGATGGAGAGTCGACAATTCTTAAATGAATTTGGCCCCGCGCTGGCAGCAGTTCAAAGTCGGGGGCAGATTCATTTAAGAGTTGCCTGGTCTCTCTCTCTCTCTCTTTGAAGCTAAGGGCAACTGAAACTGGGAGCCCAGGCCTCATCTCGAAAGACACCCAGGGAGGTCCGTTCGAACGGTCATCGGTTTCGTGTTTGTTCGACAATTGGCTATGAGTCACCTTTCAGCCTTTTCGACGCTCGGGCCATGGCCCTGGGGCAAACCCTAGGTTATGGGGCAAGCGGATGACTAGGTTATAGTTTCAAATTCCGCTGCACGACTCTTCTGCAAAGCAGAGTTCCAACTGCATTTCAAACTTTTCACGTGTCTTAACTGCATCATGATGAACCGTATTTTTAATGCATTTTGAAAATGTAATCGTGTCTCGCCCATAGATACCCCTTACATATAATACTATGAAGTCAAAAAAGTAAAAAAGAATTGTAACAAGTGCCTCAGCCTCAGGGCGAGGATGTTTTTTCCTTTGGGGGTTTTTCGGCATGATTGCGTTCAGATTCGTTTAAATTTGGTTACAATTGCATTGGGGAAAGTGTTAGTATGAACATTCTTTTCGTTGTTGTACCCATTAACTATTAAGATAGAGGCATGGGCTTACGTCCAAATGAAACTAGTTGAATGAATATATGAGGGTATACTCAGATGCGGATTTCGCAAAATGCATCTTACGACAATTACATTCAGACTTTGACGAATCTGACCGCAATCACGTTCAGAGCTTCATAGAAAATTTAATGGTGCGAATTTGCTCGTAATGAGGGTTTGTTTCCTTATCCAACTACTCACCAAATGTGCAAAATAAAAATGAAACTTCAGCTATAACACTAATTATCAAGTGTAAAAAATGAGAATGAATTTTTTGCTAAAACATGAAAAGATACACGACCATATTTTTCGTCTTTTGTACATGTACTGACCAGTGGCGCGAGATCCTGCATATCAAGGAAGTCGTTCTTTATGAAAACACAAAATGAAAATACAAAGGATAAAAAAAGAAAATAAAATCAAAGTGGGGAACGTAAGCTACAAGTTAAGTGTAACATTGCAGGTTGCAATAATATAGAGAACAAGCTCAAACAACTATGGAAATATTTTAATAATTGAAGGGCACCGCCTGGTTTTCCGCTTGTATAGAAGGCCCCTCTTCGATATGACGAATCCATGCTAACATGATGGTTTGTTAAAGTTCATGCAATTTGATAAATCAGTCTTAAGCATATTCTAATGGATTATTCAATTTCTCCTCATGTTTTACGGTAACTAATTTTGTTAGAGACTCATGCTAACCATAAAAAAAATTCTTGAAGATAATCCCCTCCCCCTTCCTTAGTGAGTATAGAAGGATGGTCAGAAAAAGTTAAGCTATAAATCTTAAACCACCACCCAATGAGGCAGATTCTCCTTTGTCCCATTGTGATAACATTTACTAATAAAGAATTTTTAATTCAATCTCGTTCGATAAATAAGGTTTTCGAATCACTACCCCTGGTGTGAGAAAAAGATTTCAAGTTCTAGTGGGCGTTTGTAAACCACATGAGAGGATATATTTAACATATAGGGAGGAGGGTCAAACTAGTTAGTTGAATAAGTGTCGAGGGGGCGAAAAGGATATTATTACCTATGCACTCTGAATGATTGCTTTAAAAAAATAAATCGCTTTCAATTCATAATGAGGATCTAGGATGGCTAAGCCGGATTTTGTCTTTCGCTGGATGTCAGGCTACCATTTCGATGCAACGAGTGTCCTCGTAATCATTTATTTAAAACATAAAACATTACTGCATTGTAAAACTGTTTTATACATATTTGGTAAATAGGTCAGAAGGTTGTAAAATAAATTTATTGATGGTGATGAATTTGCTCACTATAGATGTATGAAGCCCTTTCCATCGAGTCATTCAATTGGTAGCAACCTCTAATAACTGCATCCCATGGGAGAGCATGAGGGAAATAAGGTCCCTTTTGGAGAAACCACCATCATTTTATTGTCGCCCACTTAATGAGATTCATGTTTGAGGCAAGTGAGAATAATTAAATTGCTTTTAATAACGTTTAAAATAGGACGAGTTTATTTTCACTAAGATTGTCGTATTGTTGGAAACGAAAAAGTCCATAAGGATTAAATCTGATGAAATTTTGGAGAAATTATATTTGTTGAATATTTGGGGTTGTCGCGGATGGTTGCAACCAATATTTACATCATCATGTCAAGGAGGAAGAAGGCAATGCGGTATTGCACTAATCTCTAAAATGGGAAGGGGAAGAGGGATAATCATTTACTTTTGTATTAGTAGTGATAAATCAATAAAATGTATTGAATCACTTTATAAAATCGTACTTAAGATTAAAGGAACTTGATCACCGTGACTGTAGTTATTTTTATTTTATAAAAAGTATATCTGTCTCCCTATCTCTCTGCCTTGCGTTGTCGAGCGCATCGGTCCGACACCTCGCAAGGCGGGGCGGGACCCTTCCGGCCGCATCATGCAAGAGTCGGTCTGATCCTCGTCGCAAATGCATATAGAGTTTCCACAAGCCACTCCGGCCGAGTGCGCCAGCCATACCTCTCACGAGTCCCTACGACAGGATAGGGCCTACGCGAGGCACGACTTACCTCCACCTTGCGGGAGTTGTTACCTCCTTTCGGTGGGCGTATCCTCGTCGAGCTACCAGTCCATAGTACGAAAGTTAATCAGGTGCAATCGCAGAGGTGGACCAGCCGAGGGTGTTTATCGTACGCGGTAGCATCAGGGGTACGTGCGGTAATGCGTCTCTATCGGCCCCGCACGCGAACCGACATCTTGGGGGGCTAAGGTCCTGAGGGTGGCTCGTCGCTGATCGACTAGGACGCATCCCACACACCACGAGTACTCCACTCTAAAGAACATAAAAATAAAAATACACACACGTATACATACATATACAGAACGACAAAGAACAAACAACGAGACAACACTCCCAGTCCCTTAGTAGCCATCCCATAATTCTCCGATGCGGAAGTAGGACAAGTGTCGCGCGAGAGACTTAGTATAAAACCACGTGACCGCAGGATCTTCCCATGTGGACGAGCAATGCATGAATAGGCAAGCAGTCGTGATGATGGCGTATTATGTAGTGCCCATAACCAAGCGGTCCTTCGGGGATCCGAGTACCGCTTATGATACTCAAGTGTCACTCTCGAAGTATCGTGAGGGTCTATTCCCTCGCGATATTGCACGGCTGAAGGAATAGACGTGCGGCCGCCGCGGCACCTCCGACCTTTAGGCTGAGTGTCTGGCAGGCACGACAAATAGTATAGTAGGCTCTGCGTGGGGGGAGATCCCTTTCATGCAGAGTCAAGGACCTGGGATGTCCTGGACAAGGACCTTGAATCAAGGCCCAAGACCAACGTCCGACTAAGAAATCTTTAAGAAACATACAACAAATAGAGGAATTTTTTTTCCTTTCTCAGTCCCAACCCCAATTAAACCCTTAAGCGTAGGCCCCTCAGGCCACGCGAACATCCAATATAAGTATATATATATATATATATATATATATATATATATATATATATATAT
>BFEA01000020.1:3803557-3817627 GCA_003427395.1 Chara braunii | reverse complement strand
TATATATATATATATATATATATATATATATATATATATATATATATATATATATATATATATATATATATAGGGGGAATAAGTATGTGACGATCACTTGTCAGAATCACAGTGAGACTCCTCACAACCATATATATGTGTGTGATCGCAGGCAATCAAATCCAAAATATGAACCATAGAGCGTGCCCACAATCACATCAAAGAGTCAACCAAAAGTCCACGCATTACACGGAGTCAACTTCAACCAATCTCTATACTCATATCCCTTGCTTTAACTATGCAAGCCCCAACCTTTGTCCAACTAACCATAATTAAATACTCAGTATCTTTGTTAAATGACCATTCAATAAAAGTTCGGGTGAAAACCTTAATAAAACAATAAAATTCACCAGGGCTAAAGTCTTTCAGGTTGAGTATTGAGGATGAATTGAAGTTGAGTCGTTGACCGACGAATCGACAACCGGCTTGTTATCAGTGATAACAGAAGGTGATCCTTGTAGGGTCAAGTTGAATTTATTCCTGATTTTAAATCAAATGTTCAAGAGGACCTGTAACACAAGACAGACCAATCCGAAGCTAAATTTATAAGTCTAAATCGAGAGTAATCTCCATATCACGATTTCACCAATAATCATTATACTTAACTAATTCTGAGTCTACCCTTAAGTCATTGCCTAATGAAAAGGTAGATCTTTGGCAGAATCTTATCTATGCAGAGTGGATTGTCAGAATTGTCACCTATCAAAATATAATCTAACTCCTCTAAACTGAGAAAATTTCGGCAGCGCTTTCCGTAGGAAAAGTGTCGTCTCATAATTTATAATAACTCAAATATGAAAACAAAAACAATTTCTAACTCTGGAAAGTCAAAATTTATCAACTCCCTAAATTAGGAAAAATTTGGGCAGCACTTCCTTTAGAAAGGTAAACCTCCCAGATTTATACTAAGTGAGATATGAACTCAGGAATAAAACTTGAGTTCAATTAAGACAAAATTTAACTAACTCCTTAGATTTTTAGAAATTTCGGCAGCGCCTCCCGTAGAGAAAGTGTTATTCCAATATTTATACAAAGCTAAGTTCATAATTTAAAATGACTTTGACTTCTCAAGGTCTAATTTTGTCTAACCCTCTGAATTAGCAAAAATTTGGGCAGCACTCCCTTAAGAAAAAAAGGTTTTCCATATTTTTACTAAGACAAAAAGTTATAAAAACTGGACCTTGAAACAAACAAAATCTAACTAACTCCTTGGTTTTGTAGAGATTTCGACAGCGCTTCCCGTAGAGAAAGTGACTTACCAAGATTTATACAAGACCGAGTATAATAAAAAAATATCAGAAAATGCAGAAATTGACATAAGTAAAAAAAAACTTATCTCAGAAAATGCATCAATTGAAACTACCTCCTATGGCTCTAGCACGTGGCGAGCAACTAAAGCAACTACCTATCAACTGAAACTCAAACTACATAGTAGTCGCACTCGGTCACATGCAGGTCAAACCACAAAAGTAAATACTTTCACTATCTCAAAGTCAATTTATCAAACAATAGTTCATAGTCTCTCAATGATTTATCCCTTTATACATTTCTTACTAGGGCATAAAGCTAGACCACCCAAACTTATGGAACATGTCTAACTCAGCCATGGAGTATACACAAACACTGGGCACAACAACTTTTCTTTTCTTTGGGCACGTGACTATGGCACCCTAGTCGTCCTGAACTGTTTAAGTATCCAAGTTTTATATAATTATCTGCACTTAGTCTTTTGAGGTAACATATAACTGAACTGATCATCTTTAGCTCAAGATTCAGTCTGCCCATTCGTACCACAAGTTTATTCTTAAATAGTATTCTCTTCAGTTGGTGATAAGCTATAGTCAGACCACCCAAACTTATGGAACCCTGTCTAACTAGCCTGTTCATAGATAGAATAGTAGTAAGGTATAGTCAAGTTATAACCTTCTGCTCCCAACATGTGTGTGGCGTTGGACCAAGACCACCCAAACTTATGGAACATGTCTTGGTCCTGAACCTGGTTCATTTCTCTTTAAAACCAAAGCAGGAAGAGGCTGGGTCACCCAAACTTATGAAACATGCACAGACCTCCTCGTTCAGAAACTAAAGAAATTGAAGGAAACCCAAATTAAACAAGGCGACCAAGCCACCCAAACTTATGGAACATGATTGGTCCCGGAAAAGTCATTCACAGTGAGCCCTCACAAATCAGAGCAACCAGACCACCCAAACTTATGGAACATGTCTGGTTCTCCAGGCAATTCAAAATAAACATAGCATTGGGCCTCCCCAAACTTATGGAGACTTGCCCAGCCTTTGGTTGACCCAGTCAGACACAAGCAATACAACCTTTCTCCCACCCTTCCCCCAGATGCAACCCCACAATCTGCTTTCAGTCAAATAATGAAAACTGAAACTGATATTGTTCATATATTCCTTCACTTAGTCCAGTTTTGTCTTGAAAGTCAAACTGAAAAGTCAAAGTAGGGATGCACACAGTATACTCAGTCAAAACATAGCAAGGGTTGCAGTGAAGGGTTATAACTGGGTTTATAGAAGGAGAGCAATGATTACCTTTTAGTTCCCTGCCTCCAGAACTCCTCCTGAGTTCCGGCAGAGCTCCCGCAATCGGTGGGCTGACTCCCCACAGAGTCTTGTTGCGGTCCTACGGATTGCAATCCCGCCTGCCGCCTTCCTCTTAGAACAGGATTAGACTCAAAGTAAGAAGGGTAGAAGAAAGGGGTTTCAGACGCTCGAGATACAAGAGAGGGACTGACTCAACTCCCAAGAGAGGGCCTTGAAATCTCGATATGCCTGAGGGCCCCACAATGGCAGCCTGGACGCTCCGCAGTCGGCCAAACCAAAGTCAAACCATCCCCTTGACGCCCCTCCACAGTCGCAGCAATGCCACCCCTTTCGCAGAGTTTGTCACTCCCTCAAACTGCAACGCCACCACTTCCGATCGAACAGCCGCTTCGCAACCTATGACGTTTGCACTCAAGTAGAGTACATTGCCCCCCTTTTGGCGTTTGGCGCTCAGACTATGATTAGCGCAACTACTATCAGCCTGCTAATTGACAAGGCAATTGTCTGACTTCAGCAGTTGAGCCGAAGTACCCGAAACTGTCAACCTTTGTGTACACACTCGGACCAAGCACACGTCCTCGAGGCTGGATCTCTTCACTTTGACATTCACTTTGCTAAGCGGAATCATGCAGTGCCGACTTTGTTGGGGCCATGGCAAACTCTTATCTTAATTACACCGTCAGTCCCCCTTCGTCCTTGTTCCGAGTTAATAGCTCGATGCTCAGACGAAGCCTCATGTTTGCGCCTGCTGTCAACTCCTGCAGTTCGTAAGCCGGAGGACCCTAACCATAAGTAACTCTACAACCTCGAGGTTCGCTTCTTGCTGCGTTGTCTATAGATTGAATAGTGCAGCAGCTAACCAACCAAGTTTGCGCCCCGAGACTGGGTCCGTTGCAACTTTGGTCAGGAGGCCGAGTATCGCATCGGTCAACAGAGAAGCTTGCGATATTGCGGTCCTCCTCCTAGTTAACCCACTCCGATAAGCCACGCGGCGCCCCTGCTAAATTAGGCATGCCTGCCTTTCCGTGGCCGCCCCGCTGTTATGATTTACTGGAATGAGTCATCTCACGGCCAATCAGGTAAGTTTCCTAGCTCCTCGACTGCCCTCCCGCTACTCCACTGGCCTGTTGAGGTAACCAACCTGCAACCCGTAGGTAAGTATCCAAGTTGGCAGTCGCCTCCTGTTGGTGCGCGCTCGAAAGCGTTACCTCCACACTTGCCTCATACGTAGTCGTTCCTCGTGGTGAAGGTACCTGGCCAGCACCACGGCCAGGTTCATTTGCAAAACCAATACACCAAGCGCAATCTCAAACTACTGCACCGCTAAATCTAAAGTCTCATTGCGAGATCTATCGAAGACATCATGTTCGCGCCGGCCAAACCCCCCGACTCATCCTCTTCCTCCACCCGATTCCAACAAGATTCGAGTAAGATCTTAAATCTCCACTTCCGGTTGTCTCCTCTCCCGCCAGATCTTCCACGCACCAATTCTTCTTCGTACCACTCTTCCTATAAACTTTCCATTTAAACTAACACCGTCTTCGAATCCGCAATACTCGAAGCCCCCAACTTATCACCTTCTTTCACTTGATTCTATCAAGAGTCGAGTGAAATCTCGAGTCTCCATTCTCCATCCTTTCTTCTCTCGCCATACCTCCGCGCGGACCTTTTCTTCTCTATCTCCCTATCCACTACCTTTCTTACTAATCTAACACCGGATTTGGATCCGCCTACCTCTAAAACCCCGATTTCGACCTTTGATTCGCCCGATTCCATCAGGAATTGGGCGAGAAATGTCCTGTTCGTTTTACCATACCCATCGGGTCGACATCTCCGCGCAGCCCCTTCTCTTACTAACTCTTAACTTACTAGTCTAATACTAAAACTGACCTCGAGTTGCCCTACCCCAAAACGAATACTTACCATCTTCTCGTCCATTTCCGCTTAGAATTGAGCCAGACACATTTGTTCCTTCTTCTTCCTTTCCTCTCTCCTCCATAGCCCCGCGCATGCTTTCTCTCACTAACCTCTAATCTACTAATGTACCCTCAAATCTAAGCTCACCATCTGATTCACTCAGTCCGCCAACCCCAAGAACGCCTTCTTCCTCGCTCGATTCCGATAAGGATCAGGCGAGTTAGGCTTCCCCGACTGCGCCCGGCTTACTCGCTGCCATCTCCGCTTTCGCCTTGCACGCATCCAACGCCACCCTGGTCCAGATTCATCTGCCCGTTTTTTGCCACCCCGCCGGCTCCGCTCTCTCCCCCGCACTCTTCCTCTGCCGAGTGTCTCGTGCTGGCCCGCCGCTTTCATTATCCCCATCTGCTGCGTCCTTACCTTTTTTTTTTTTTTTTGACCCGACAACCTCTACCGCAGCAACTGTCGGGCGGCTCTCGCGCCTGGGGAAAACTTCAGCGAAGCCAAACGTTCGTTGCCTCGAAAGATCTTCCCCTTCTACGCTCAGGTTTTCGCAGAAGATTGTCTAACTACTACTTAGTGACTCAGTCGGCCGGGAAGTAGACGGTACCAAAGCGTGTGACCTTTGTTTGACCGTCGTAGCTGGCCCGACGCTATATTCATGGGCCATGACCTTTGTTTTACCGTCGTAGCTGGCCCGACGCTATATTCACGGGCCCGGTTCTGCTTAGTCGGGGCTCACCACCGCCTCGGGCCCCAAACAATCGAGCTCCTACCTAGCCAGCAGGTCGTGGAGCTAAGAGCGCGACCTGCCACAACCCCTAACGCGAGGGCCCGAGGGAAAACGGACCCGGAATCCCCCATCTTATGAACCCCGGTGGCGTACCCACACTCAAACTCTCACAGCAGATTGCGGCTAGCCGACGATGCACTCGCAGAGGGTCTCTGCCTTCAAGGCTCCCTCTGCGTCGCGTCGTAGGTCAAAACACTCACTGACCCTCATGCTCATTGAACTCCCCGTGTCCAAGTCAAACGGACGCCGGAGTATAGGAATACTTAACAATCCGTCGTTTAAAATAAAAAATTATTTATAAAAACTTTTAGACGTCAGGAAACGATGGACGAAACAAAAAGAATTCACTAGTACCGCCCTGACTATGCCGACAGCAGAACCAAGAGGGGTGGCCCCACCGACCCTCAACCCCTCGGTCCATTCGCACTACTCTGACATCCTCGCATCGTCGCTGCTCGACCTCGATCTCTGAATCTCTCTGATGAGAGTCCGACATCGTAACCACTATTGCTAGGCCCAAGACTAAGCTTGGTTTCGAAGGGCGCCTAAACAAACGGATACTGCGCAACGCGCAGATCTACCGAAACGTTTTGAAAATTCACGATGTTGTCGATGTCGTACTTCGCACGTACACATAGGTCACGAACAAGCACATCAATCAAGAGACAAAATCCGTTTAACCCTAACTTAATCGAAAATGAAACTCTGGCTAGCAACTACGCCGTCTTTCACAATCATCAATAAAAAATAAGAGAGATCATGGGCGCCTTTAATCTACTCGCCCATACACTCTCTGCTCTAGCCAACCATCCAGCAAACGTAAACCACAGACGAAGTTGCGCCTTACGCGGTATACCTAGAACTTTAAACCAAACTTATTTTCTGTCGTTTGCAAAAACCAGGGCGGATACCCTTGTAAGGGTATTCGCACCGACAGCGTTCTTAATTGTTACGTTGACTGGTAGGATGTTATCATTTTGTATTCAGGGATAAACCAATTGGTCAGGGTGAATTTGGCTAGTCATATAAGATAACAACTTGTTGGTAATATTTTTTATTTCAATTAACAAAGGATCAAAAACAATATTATTATTCAATCGTTCGTGATTTCATTTTGTTCCTTTATTTGTATGAAAATGTTATTACACCTTGGCTTAGTATAGGCCCGAAAGAGAATTTTTTATGCACTTCCATAATGTAATATAGCAAATCGACTTTCATGATATTTTAAACGTGTCGCCATAACTCCATTAAAAAAACATATGTATATATGGGGTTTTATTGTCTTCCATGAAGAGGATTTCAATATCAATTATTGTTTTTGCAACAAGCATAATGTGTCTGAGCTTCTAGACACGGTGTTCCCCCTGTGTAGTCGTTTACGAGAAGACGAGCTGGTAGTAGTATTTTGCAGAGTAATCAACAAAAATGTTTAAATTTAAGGTTTTCAGTTAGGTTTAATCAAACCCAAACTTTTACTTTTGCAAAAACAATATCAGAATCATTATACTATAACTGGATACACAAACATTTAACTTGATTATTCAGTTAGCCTTTAAGCATATCCCTAGTTTCTTGTAGTTTATTGAAAGTGGTTTGGTCAAAATGGCAATGGTGAAGTTCAACATCTCATTACCCTACATGGTTAAGGGAGTTTTCAATTACCACCTTCTTGTTTTAGGTCCATTTTCTAAGTACCTCTAAGTGCTTTGTTAAACTAATTTATCGATTTAATGCCTACATGTTCCCTTCAAGCCTAATAGGTCAACAAGTAGTGAACGACGGAGTCAAGTTATTGTGAACCCATTAAGAAGAAATTGAATACAAATAATTAGGAGTTATTAAAATGTTATATTGAAGGTTAAAACCTAACATTATTGGCTTCTCGTCATAGAAGTGGCACAAACTTATGAACATAATTACAAACGTAAGCAGAGGTACCCGTTAAATATTTAGAAATCAACAACATGTTGATTCATTAGTTTGACTTCCTTTTGGTCAGATGAAATTTTCTATATGGATCTCAAAGGTGAGGTTTTGCTACTAGTCGATCAAACATGAGAGTATTGGGGCTGGCCACATGAGGGGAAAGGTATGATTCTATCTGTTGCGAGGCTGATTTTTAGTCCAACAACGGGTCTAGCTCACAGTTGAAGTTCCCTAACAAAATCAAGGAGATGCTTATAGCAAGTTCATGAAGAATATATATATAAAAAAAAACCTTGTTGGTTCGGAGTATTAGGAGCATAAATGTTTGCAAAACAGTGTTTTTTATCTATTATGTAAGCCCTTTAACATTTTCACTTTTCTTTATCGATTTACAACAAATACGGTGCAGTGTAGAAAAAAACGATAGCCTAACAAAGTGAGGTTATGTAGATGAAATCATAAAAGTTGAGTAGCGTCAATTTTTTTTAATTTTTGCATCGTGTATCAGGTTCAACAAAGAGGTTTTTTGTAAACAGATTGTATTCGGAAACTGTTTGTAATCTGTATATTTTTTCACGCGTCAATTAACTTTATTTTTCCCTCTCAATATTTTAGTAAACCCATTAATGTTAAGTGAGTGAATGTCTAAGTCATCTTTGTTAGTGCCTAAGCCAACCACGGGGTCATGCTAAGGAAAATTGAGATGAAGGGTGATAGTGAATAAGGGACAATAGAAAGGGGCGAAAGGGATTGGGGAGAGGCAGAAGGTGCCCTTCACTTATATATCTAGCTCAAACTAATTCCGAGACTGTTGTGGTAAGAGAGGCAGAAGGGTGATATTTGTCGGTGAATGAATTACCTCCGAGTCGGTTTGAGATAATAATTATCTAAAAAGTCATGGAGATAAAAATGTAGATATTAAAGATGAATAAGAAACCAGATTGACAGATAAGGATTACAATTGAAATCGGCGAGGATGATGTGTAACACTATTTAACTTTATAATTGAAATTTGAAGAAAAGTTCGTTCGATAATCGGGGAAGCGGTATGGTCATCCATAAATACATGGTTTAAATAAAAGTAAAAGACGAAACTTACTGCGGAAGCCGAAAGGCAGGTAAAGTTGAGTCTCATGATGAATGTAAGATAAATGTTTTATAACAATATTTATCGTGGAAGCCAATGAGACAAAAACGTGAGGTTTGTGAATATGTGACTTGAATGTTTTATATGAAATTGAATGACATAAGTCGTCATAAAAGTAAAGAAGGCAAAAAAACGAGTTCCTTGATGCTTGTAAACTATCTACTCATATATATATGTATAAGTAAATTCTCATAAAAGTTGAGAGATAGAGAGTAATCCTTTATAAAAAAATTAAAAAAAAAAATTGTAAATTGAAAGAGCCTAAAGAGGGTCATCATTCAAAAAATAAGGTAATTTATATTTTAAAAACCACATAAACAAAGGTGATGATAATAAAAGAGAGATTTAAGCGTAGGTCAAACATCGTTGACAACGAGTGTTGTTTGCGCCAAAATTTTAACTGTTCTTATATATATATTTTATATGTTTTAGGGTACAAACTATATAATCATTTTTACGTATTTGGCCTGACAAATAAAAAAATTGCATTTCGTTTAAATGATTGAATGTTTATTTTTAAATAAAAAATATTTTATTTTATAGTTTTTTTTTTTTTCAAGTTTTTCGTTTGTTAATCTTTCTATGATTAAATAGGTTGTCAACTCAACCTCCAATACTTTTATACAAACCCTTTAAATGAAGCCTCATCATTATAAAACAGTATCAAAAGTTATATATGAAATAACATCTGATTGTCCAAAGGTCCTCTTAGGTAGTTATGCTGAGGATTTGAAATGAAATATTTAAGAAAAGGAAAACGGTTTGATAATGAGAAGAAAAAAAATATGACAAAAATTTGTAAGAAAAATGTTAAAATTGTTATGCATGTTTTTTTTTTTATTGTTTATCATAGAGACATTCACTATAAAACCAGTGACCAATTGAAATCTTAATAAGTTAGGCGTAGGGAACCCTATGGTTGGATTGACTCCTTTCCAATATACATACATAAATTTGATTGAGTGTTTATTCGAACTAAGTCTCAGAAGTATTGTAGGGCATAAAAAAACTCAATCTCATTATAACCTCGATCTATTAAATCGTTTTACGCCACATGGTATGATTTATTTTGAAAATGTGGTTCAAGTCCGTACATATAACCCAATTTTTTGTGTAAAGAAAAAATTTTGAGGGTTGCATATCAATACTACGCGTGCGTGATTAAGTAATTGGTAATAATTTTAATGTTGTAGGTTCAAATCCTACTCCTCCCAATCATGTCATGCGTGTATTTTATCTTATTGAATGTAATAACAAAATTGAGCGTAGATCTGTAAAATATATATATATTTATATTATTGATAACTGTATAAGACTGAGAGTTGCTACAGTATGAGTACGAGCATGGTAAAAAATTATGAATAAATAAAATAAGAGCACCTCAAACGTTTAAGTTTGTTAAAAAAAAACGAATGTTTATTTTTCTAATTATATTTTTCGTTGTTACGGGTAAATTTACGACTGAAATGTCAAACCTTTTAAATATTGTTCGAAATAACTTTAAAATTAGGAACCCTTTGTTATAGTCAGTTGCTGAGGTTTATCTGAAGGCAAAATGATATAAGGTTGAACGACCATTCTTAAACCACGATAGCCAAACAATATATTTTAATCAAACACTAAGTGTTAAAAAAAAAACTCTGGAACTATATTTGGTTTCAAGTCAATAAATATTAGAAAACAACTCTACCAAGATTTTGATTATATCGTATTTTGAATTGGTCATTTACAACCTGTCAATGTTAAAAATGTATGAACTCGAGCCCACCTTCAACAAGTATAAACATTATGGGAAACGAAACCAAGTCACATATTATTTACATATTCGGACTGAATGGTTATGAAACTTGTCTTAAGTGTCAATTTGCATAAGATCTTAGTTCATGCGAAGAAAACGTGCGTACCCCTATGCTATGCCATATGATAAAATAACTTTCATGGACCCACCTCTGCCATGATATATAAAAATGACTTTTATACCGGTAACCATACATAAAAATGTTCACCCAAGGATGAGGATAACTTATTGGGTGGAGGTAAGTTGTACGCTCTGGGACCCCATCCTGTTATAAGGGAGTTATGATAAGTATAATAAGCGCACTCATCTAGAATAGCGAAGCTCCTTGTGTCGAAGTGGTATGGTTAGTGTTTCTGCATGACACAATCCAGAGTACAAAGCTATTCCATACTCTCATTACAATAATGTGAGGATGAACAAATGCAGTTGGTGAGGGAACAATCGTAGTCATAGTATGGAGCATTATGACCACTCGTAGCACCTCCCTTTCCTGCCAATCCAACTTACGCTAGCATTATTGAATATTATTGTCGCATAACACCTAAAATTAACCAAGCTCCTGCTAATTTTAGCTTGGGGGACCAACAGGGTATCTCTAAATGGTAGGGCACCAACCATGCCCAATAACATACATAAGGCAGTGGGTACTGAATCTGGGACCTCTTTAGTGCAATTTGTGCGTCTTACCAAGTGAGATGGTTGGTTCAGTACATCCAGTGATGGAAGTTAAGGAAAATTCAAAGGCAGCAATGACTTCTCAAACCCTCGTCCTTAATCTGAGCCCCTCCAGTAAAAGGAGCGAAAAATGAATGGTGCAGTGACCCACACAAAATCAGTACGCACTGTTTGAGTTTTGTTGCTGAATGGTTTGCTTTGTTAAGATTTATGTTTTATGAGTGAGAATGTTGTTTGCTTGCTATGCGGAGTACTACCTATGTTCTAGTACCCGGTACGAGTTTTCCAGCGACTCAGATACTCCCAAGTAGGACCCAGTAACATTCAGAAAGGTAATGAGTAAGTCAGGGATCGTACCCAGATAACATGTAGGTTAGATTGAGACCTTTCAACCACTAGTACTTCCGAGTCTGTTTTTTCTAATACTACAAACGCCGTGTGCGCCAAAAACAAATGAACTCGCCCGGGTCTCTTTTTGACTAGCACCGCCAACCATTTTGCTCCAGTAGCCCAGTGCCGCCAGCCATTTTGCTCTGGTAGGCCGAACCCCACACCTGTGGTCGCATGCGCACAACGTCCAGAGAAGGCTGCAAATGACATTCCGACCTATTGACAAGAACTCCCCGTAATACCTTTCTTGGCCTTTTGACTAAGATAAAGTGTACTATCTATTATGATCAGTGGTCGATTGGGCCACGTATGAAAAAAAGGAAAAATGGCATTTGTACCCCAACTTGCACCTATACGGGGAAAACGGATGGTGCAAATTATTTGCATGGCCAGGACTGAGGTAGACCCGGGATGGTACCGCAAATTGCAGTTATAACCAACTACAGAGAGGCGCAAATATAAAAATGCCCAGGCAAAACTATGGGCATACCCAGGACTGAGGTGGACCGACCAAATTATTCATATACCCTACTAGCGGATGGCTGAATTATGCTCATACCAAGCAGCCCTTGGGCCACAACAGTCCACGCGGTGAGCATAAGCCTAATTTTGTGGTTCGCAATCCAAGGCCCGCTAGTGGGTGTGGGTACATCGACAATTTTGCCAGACCGTTTCTGGGCATGAGCATAATTCCGTGGTTGGGAACCGAGGGCTTGCGAGACTGGGTATGCCTACACTGCGAAAGAGTTGGGTACTATGCAAAGCTGAATGGGCTCCGGGTATAGATGCAAGTTGGGCTATGGGACTGGTGTACAAATGCAATTCCCCCGGCCCCCCCCCCCCCAAAAAAAAAAGGCTCCCCGCAGGCCTGGCACACCGGAGAGGGAGTAGTAAGTAGTACCGCGTCCAAAAGGAGTCCAGCGGCCCAGTCGCAAGAGCATATGGGCCTGGCGGCACCACTCACGAAATGTGAAAAGGACAAATATATGGCTGGTGTCCCCGTTGGCGTTATTGTGTGGAAGATTCATTATCATTTTGCACATCTGGTGAGTGGTGCCCCTAGGCCCTATATCATCTTGCCACATTGAGGGAGGCAAAACATCGGGCCCTCCTTCCACACCACTTCATTTCAATTGAAACTCAAGTGCGCACCGGAGTTCCAACCGTGCCAACCGTGATTAAAAAGTACCCGAGTCTCGTTCCGTTCCACTCAACCCTACCGTAAAGTCCCCCCTCCAAATGAGAGGCTATGGTGCTGCAACATCGTGGGGTTCAACACATAGCTGGGGTTCTACACGCACTTGAGCTGCACTTGAAAACGGCACTTGGGGGGTTCTATACACTCCTGCAGTACCGTTTTCAAGTGCAGAGCAAGTGTGCCCAGAGAGGGGACTTGAGAAAAAGAAGAAGAAGAAAAAAAGGGGGTGGGGTAGGTATGCCTGGGCGGCACTAGAGCCGCCCGGGTGCTTTTCCCGGCCGGGGCAAGGTCCCACTTGCGCAAACTAGGAGATTTCGGCCGTTGATCTTTGCTATCTACGGTCAGTATCTCTTAATTCGTGCAAGTGGGACCTACCGTAGCCCCCGGTTGCACTCAAAGGCACCGGTGTTGGGCAAGAAGTCCTTGAGTTTGGAGTGCGCTGTTGGGCAAGAAGTCCCTGAGGCCCTCTCCACACCACTGTCGAAACGAAAAAATCACTAGTGCATCTTCCCCAAAACGCGTTCAGATGCATCCGTTGCTATTCATAGGAACGGATGCATCTTTCTACTTTCTGTGTGAACATGCGTTTGAACGTTTCGAGGCCCTGAGTTTGGAGTGCGGTGTTGGGCAAGAAGTCCTTGAGTGTGGGGTGTGGGTGTGGGGTGTGGAACGAGGCCCATTACCTGGCAGGCATGCCGGGGCTGCGGCGAGAGGGTGAAGGTAGTAGGCAGAGCTCGTGCTCAGCGGTGGAGCTGGAGGGTGAGGAAGAAGATCTTCATGGCTATGGAGAAGTAGGGTGAAGGAGTAGGCTATGGAGGGGAGAGGGTGAAGCGCCTCATGCCAGGTAGGGTACTTAGAAAGGTGTACAGGACGATGAGAAGGGGAGAGAGAGAGAGGAACCGACCTGAGAGACTGAGCTTTGGCTATGGTGGACCTTCATCTCCCTCACTTCCGCCGTTGCCGCTGCATCTAGAGGCCCCTGCTGCCAGGTGATATATTAAAAAAAAAGACGGAAGGCCCCTTTGTCCTTAAGCGATTCTAAAAGACAAAGAAGGCCCCTTGTGTGCGTACCCGCTGGCCCTGGAGTTCATCCCGGAGTGTGGCTATGGAGGGAGGAGAAGGGGGAGGCTATGGAGGGAGGAGAGGGGAGAGGCATATTTGTAGTTGGATTGTCCTTTGAACGTCCGTGGTGAGCGTGGGTGAGCCGCCATAGCTCAAGGTGCAATAGAGTGAAGGAGAGTGCAGGAGAGTGAAGGAGAGTGAAGGAGAGTGAAGGAGAGTGAGGGTATGGGTGAAAGTAGGACTCTTTGAGTGCTGGTGGTAAGGGGCAATACGGGGATATGGTTCGTGTTCATTCTCGCAATAATTTGTTGTTGTCGTCACACATCCTCTCGTCGTTCTTTTACTCTTTCATTAATCGCCCTCCTCTCTCTCGTTGTTTGTTCATCATTCTCCTGCTCCCATGCCAGCTCCCACACAACATGATTTATTATTATTATTTTTTTTCAATATCCAGTTGAAACCACTTTTTCCGGACATCACAGCCGTTGAATATAGAACGATGCAAAAACCGAAGCAGAAGGGGCAATGCTTCTCTGCTTCTTCTGCTTCGTTCTTTT
>BFEA01000020.1:3784587-3797895 GCA_003427395.1 Chara braunii | reverse complement strand
GAAAAAAAAGACCATTGCTTCAAAAAAAAAAAAAAGAAGAAAAAAAAAAGACCATTGTTTGTCTTTCATCAATTTGTGTGCATGCGTTCTTCCTCCACCCTCCCCTCCCTCCCCCTCTTCTTAATCCGTTAGACCGAAAATGAATGGAACTTGTTACTCGGTACACCTTTTTCCCCTGTCAAAAAATCTTATTTTATCTAATTTAATTTATTATTGGGCAGATAGATTATGTGCATGATTTTTTATTAATATTATTTTTATTATTTTTTAATTCCCCTCCCCCCCCCCCCCTCCCTCCCTCAGATCGAGATTGGTACTCAATTCACTGACTACTTTTCCTGTCAAAATTTTCATTTATTTAATTTTATTTTCTTTGGCAGGCCTATCCATTTTTTAAGTAATTTATATTTTACGGGTAACTTTTTTTTTTTTTTTTTTTTTCTGTTCTTTCAATTAGGGCCCCGTGCCCAAGGTGCATTCACGAAAACAGTTTGTAATTGCACTTCAGGCAATCCCGCGAATACAACACACCCCCACGCGACCCCACCGGACCCGAAACGTAGGTCATATACATTCAGCATTTAATTTACCCGCCCCCTTTTGCCTCAAGTGAGGCAATTACAAACTCAAACCCTGACTGCGCCGTAGTTTTCTCTATATTTTTTAAATTAATCTAATTAATAATTTAATGAATTTTGATTTCATTTTTGGCAGATTGACCATCATCACGAAGACAGAAGCTGCAGCTATGGCGTACCCGAGGAGGCGCAATGACAGCAATAGCAAGAAGAAGCCTCGTTTTTTTGCCTACGGTTACTCCTCATGTTGTTTTTATCTTCTTTGGGCATTGCTCTTTCTCTGTTTTGTCTTTGCCATCTGGTACGGCTTAACCTTCAGCGCACACCTTGATTACCTCACCGGGGGCTGGATCGGAAGAAACGACAAATCAGCTGACGTGTCATCACTTCCATTATCATCAACATCATCATCATCATCATCATCATCAGCAGCAGCAGCAGCAGCAGCAGCAGCAGGAGAAGCAGGAGAAGCAGAAGAAGCAGGAGAAGCAACATTTGCTGAGGTTTCAACACAGGATCGTTATGCTGACGTGTTAATGCAAGATAGGCCCGCTGACGTGTCAATACAGGATCGTTCTGCAGACGTGTCAAAACAAGATAGTCTTGCTGACGTGTCAAGTTCTGCTGACGAGTCAATGCAGGATCGCGCCGCTGACGTGTCAATACCACGATTAGCATCATCATCATCATCATCATCATCATCAGTAGGGGTAATGTCTGCTGACTTGTCGACAGAGGATCGTCTTGCTGACGTGTCAGTACAGGGTGAGCCGGCTGACGTGTCAATACAGGATCGTCTTGCTGACGTGTCTATGCGCGATCGTCTCTCTGCGCATCCTGCTGACGTGTCAATGCCGCACCAACTTCAGGGTAACCATTCTTACGGTGGTGCGTCGACTGGCAAACGAGAGGAGGAGGGAGGGAGGGAGGTGGGGGAGGAGGAGGAGGGAGAAGAGTGCGATTCCACAACAGCCGGTTCACAGAGCTGTTGGTGTTGTTTAATGCGGCAGCTGCTATTGGCGAAAAGGTCTGTATCTGCCGCGCATTTCTGGTTGAATTCAGTTCTGGCGGACGATGAGGAGAGAGAGAAAGAGAAGGGAGGGGTGGAGAAGGAAGAGCAAGTGGGTGGGAGAGGTGATGGACGGAGCTATCCTTATCCACAGAGTAAACCCGCCAGCCATGTCGGTGACGTCACCAGCTATGGCGGCAGCGATGGTGGAAGAAGAAGGGAAGGAGGAAGAAGAAGGGAAGGAGGAAGAAGAAGGGAAGGTGGAAGAAGGTGGGCAGCTGCGACGACCACTACAGATAAATGGCGATACAGGAGGAGGAGAAGATGGAAAATAGGAGCCATTTTGCTGAGCTTTGGCTATGGCGTTTCTCCTCCTCCTCCTTCTCCTCCTCCTCATGCTCATCATCGTCCTTCTCCTGATGCTCCTCCTCCTCCTTCTCCTCATGCTCCTCCTCCTCCTCGTGATAATCATCGTTATCCTTATCCAGAATCTTATACTGATTCTTATCGAGATCGCGATCCCGTCCTCGATGTCTGTGCGTCTCAGATCCAGACACTCGCGCGCCAGTCTTTGAGCTTGATGGATGCTGTCGTGGTCCTGTACGAGGCCGCCGTGAACACCTCCTCCTCTTCCTCCTCCTCCTCCTCCTCCTCATTGCTGTCTTCTGCGAAACGTGGGGACCACCATCATCATGTCTTCCGCCTCGGTGAAGAGCTGTTGAAGGCTAAATTTATCCCTGTGGATATGGATAAGGATAACAAGGATAAGACGTCGGTTGCCGCCAATTTGGGTAAGTCACTCCTGGGTGCTGCTGCTTCTATGGATGTTGATTGGTACGTTCTTCTTGACAGCTCAGCAATTATTCGCGGCGACTACACTCTTCAGACCCTGCTGACGGTTGCGCAGCACATGGATTACAAACAAGCAATACTTGGAACGGATGGGGTCATTGAGTTGTCCAGGTGGCAGCATCTGCTTCTGCCAAGTGTCAATCTCACACCTGCTGGCTCAGCCAATGATCATAGTGGTTTCACTGACAGCTGTTGCAATATCTCTAACAGCGGAGCAGGAGGAGAAGGAGGAGAAGGAGGAGGAGGAAGAGGAGAAGGAGTAGGAGAAGACGGAGGAGGAAGAGGAAGAAAAGGAGGAGAAGGAGGAGGAGGAAGAGGAGGAGTAGGAGAAGACGGAGGAGGAAGAGGAAGAAAAGGAGGAGAAGGAGGAGGAGGAGAAGAAGGAGTAGGAAGAGGAAGAGGAGAAGGAGGAGAGGGAGGAGAAGGAGGACGACGAGGAGGAAGAAGAGGAGGAGGAGTAGGAGAAGGAGAGTTACGCCTACCTTCGACATCATTTCGCTTGTCAGAAGAATTACTGGTTCCTGTCAGTCGTCTGGAAGGTCTGTGGCTCGTTCCCGGGTCGGTAATTGGTTCGGTCATTATGGCCGTGTGTTCTGAGATAGGTCACCTGGAGGCTCAGGCAGATGACAGCGCAGCAATAGGGAGGAGGAGGAGCAACAGCCTTCTCGGTCGACTGCAAGGCTGGCAAGACTCTAAGTTCTACTTTGTGCCCCCACTTCTAGACAAACTCATAGCAAACACCTCCATCTCCTCCTTGAATTCCTCCTCCTCCTCTTCCTTCTCCTCCTTGAATTCCTCCTGGAACTCCTCTCGTGCTTCTTCTTCTTCTTCTTCTTCTTCTTCTTCTGCTTCTTCTTCTTCTTCGTCAGTGCTTCTGGAAAGCAAAAGCAGGGACGTGGAAGGGGTGATGCTTAATGATGGTGATGATGATAAGGATAAGGATGGTGGTAATCATGGAGGACGTGATGACAACGAAGCCAGTGATTGGTGGACCAACACCTTTGGGAGAATCACAGCGATTCGTAAACAATGGGGGAGAAGGGTGGGAGGAAGGGAACGAGAAGGCGGAGATAGTGTTCTATCCTCTCATGCCGGTGCTCCTCGGCAGTTAATTAAGGAACGTGGAGGAGGAGGAGGAGGAGGAGGAGGAGGTAGTGTGGATGACGTGGCATTGGGAGAGCCACGTGACAGTCTCAGAATCAAGCATGCTGCTCAGTACTATGAGGCTGACCGTTCAATGTGGTCCAGGTTGGCAGGAACTTGCACAGCCGCCGATCGCTGTCGGGGTCGGGGTAGTCATGTTCGTGGTGGTGGTTTAAGAGGGAGTAATACCACCACGACCTTCTCCTCCTCTTCTTCTTCTTTCACCACCTCCTCCTCCTCTTCCTCCGCGAAGCTCAATTCTGGCATTGATGGGATTCAGTTTGCTGACCACGTGGATGTGCTCTTCTACGCTGAGACACTAGAGGACGTCCGGACTCTGAGTCCCATCTACGTGGCCATGCGATCCCAACACCAGACGCTTTTTGCCGTGTCTGGTTCTGACACGTATCCATGCAAAAAAGCTGCCGACTTGTTGCATCAGCACCACAGCGACTGCGTCGCTATGACTCGTGATGATAACGATAATGATGATGATGATAAGAGAGATCAGGAGGAGGAGGAGGAGGAGGAGAATCCTATGGTCGGTGACAAGGAAGGGCAGGAGGGGGGTCTATCCTCTCAGTGGAAGTCCGTGGGCCCGATCCTTGTATTAAGCCAGTGGCTGAAGACGACAGTTCTCGCGGATGGCGGTCCACTGTCGGAAGCAGAAATTCGACATGTGGCATTATACTCCCTCTTAAGATTAACAACGCCACGTGTACTGATTGTGAGGCTGAGCCATCGGGATCTAGGCCCCGTTGAACAGCTTGTGCATTTTTCTTCGCCCCGATCCCGATCCCATGTGGATGACGTCAACACTTCGACAAAAGCAGGACCAGCAGCAGCAGCACCGATGCCAACAGCGATCTGCTTGCCAGATTCCATGGCCAATCACGTTGTCAGCTGGCTGCCCACCCTCCCTCTCGAGAGCTTGATGGCATGGAACCGTCTCCGCATCACCCTGACAGTGATCACATTCCGCCGCCCGCAGTCCCTCTCTAGGCTGCTGCACTCTCTCTCCACAGCTGAGTACTTAGGCGATGAGGTCAAGCTGATCATTGCAGTCGAACATGGTGCTGATAGCGAGACAGTGCGGCTGAGCGATGGCTTTTCGTGGCCGCATGGGCGGTTGATTGTGCGGCATCGTAAGGTCCGAGCAGGCCTCATTGCCGCTGTCTCGGAGAGCTGGGACCCAGAACATGAAGATGAGGTTGGAGTGCTCTTGGAAGACGATATCGAGGTCGCCAAGTCATTCTACTTGTGGATTAAATACTCTATCTTGTTCTATCACTACGGGCCAAATCAGACCAAGATCGACCAACTTGCATCTGTGTCCCTGTACTCGCCTAGATGTCACGAGTTTGTCCATGACAAAGCTCACTGGAACCTCACTCAGCGATTCCAACGGCTGCGTACAGCAAGCCGACATGGAGGAGGAGGTAAAGAGGTAGGAGACGGAGACAGCGACGGAGATGTAAATGGAGTAGGAGTAGGCGTAGAAGGGGTGGAGGAGGAGGAGGAGGAGGAAGATAGTTTCCTGGGAACGAACACTCCCTTTCTCCAGACGTTACCGTGCAGTTGGGGTGCCGCATTCCTGCCAGTCCCTTGGCGACAGTTCAAGTCTTACCTCCGTCGCAATCGACTCCTGCCAGTCGACCAAAGGCTCAAGATCCATGAGTACTATTCTGTGAAATGGAAGACCAGTTGGAAGGCTTTCTACATCGAACAGATGCACCTAAATGCCTACGTTACTCTGTATCCCAATTTCCCAGATGCAGCTAGCTTTTCCACCAACCACGTCGAACTAGGCGAGCATATCTTCACAAACGGAACACCAAACAAGTGGCACTTCAGCGTGCCTTTAATTGGCAATCGTACGGACTTTGTCGATCTGCTACCCAACCGCCGACTGCCACCGTCCGATCGACTTCCTGTTATCGACTTGTTTGGCCAATCCACAAGTTTATCCGTCCTCGAATTACTAGCGAGTAAATTGAAGAGGACACAGCGCAGACCCAGGATTGGCCTCACAACTTAATGACACCTCTCTTGTCAGCCACTTCCAGTTTTCCAAATAATGCAGTCAAATGCAGAGTGTTGTTAAAGTTGTAGATTGGCTAAAAATAGAATTGTGGATCGACTAAAAATAGACTGCATGTGTAAACTTGTGTGTGTTGCGCAAATAAAAGGAGTAGAGGGTGGTGTGAGAAGGGTGTACTGTATACGTTGGGTGGAAATGAGGAAAGAGTGGGTGGGGAGGCAGCAAGAGTGAGACCTCAGCTCAAAAGCAGGGGAGGGAACAAAGGCAGAGAATGGACAAGTTAAGGAGGTTGAGGTGGGTAGAGATGCAGGGAGAGAGGGAGGGGGAGAGGGAGGGGGAGAGGGAGAGAGGGAGGGGGAGAGGGAGAGAGACACCTTGCGGAAGGACAGAAGCAAAGGCAAAGGAGAATGTTTTGCAGAATACAGAGGAGACACATAGGCAGGAGAGAAGGGAACAGCAAAGAATAAAGAGAGAGGGGCAAGGTGGAGGAGGAAAGGTGGGCACAAACAGAGAGAGGGAGACAGGAGGGAGAGGACGTGAAGGTTACAAAACAGGTGGAGAGGGAGGTGGATATGCAGCGGGGGAGAGGGAGAGAGAGAGAGAGAGAGAGAGAGAGAGAGAGAGAGAGAGAGAGAGAGAGAGAGAGAGAGAGAGAGAGAGAGAGAGGGAGGGAGGGAGGGAGATGTCTTGTGGTAGACAGATGAAAGACACAGCCAGGAGAGAAGGGGGTGGAAAGGGAGTCACAGACAGAGAGAGGGACGGGACAAAACCTGGAAGTGCAAAAGGAGGAGGAAGGAAATATAAATCATAATATGCTTTCAGGGAGGACGGAGGAAGGAGGGAGAAGAGAGAGGAGAGAATGGGAAGGTAGCCGGAGAGAGATGACCAGTTAGTGGCAACGGTGTTGATTGCGGGTTTCTGTGGCTGCCCGGTTATGCACTGTTTAACCACCAGCCAGTGCTTTTCTCTTCTTTTCCTTTTTCTTAAGGGGACTTGAGTCCCAATAAGATCGAATTAGATCTGTGGGCTCATGACGAAGCTGCGGCGTTGCTTTTTTTTTTTCCCCTTTTTGGCTGGTGCTGCCAGCCATTTTAGTCCGGTGGCACTGTTTATCCGATAACTTTTCGGAATGACCCGTTTTCGATTCGAACGTTTGCCGCGGGGGTGCACTTGCGCACTTGCGGCTTAAGTCCCAATGAGATCGAATTAGATCATGGGCCCATGTCGATGCTGGTCCGCCGAACCGTTGGCCTATGCCCATGAGAAGTTTGTGTGGCAAGCGACACGGTGGCTATGGAGGACAGGTGGGGGACCACTGGCGCCATGCAATGTGTGCTCACGTTCGCCCGAGCCGCGGCGGCGACTTCACCGCGAACGCCACCCACCATTTACGGTCAACTCCGTAGCGGCAACTTTGCCCGGAGCTATTGCCGGGAGTAACTGCGTGAAGCTCTGTCTTGCTGAAGTGACATGTCGATGCCCGCCTAACCTGCAACAAGGTGTTCACACGGAACTACATACAGATTCAGATGTTTTGGACTAAAGGCAACCAATCGTCAGGCAGCCAAGACGACACTAACCCCAACCCCGCGTGCGGCGTGCGCGGGGACGCATGGATGAGCGCATACCGTGCTTGCAACCGCACGAGCCGCACGCTCGTGCAGCGCACTGAACCTGCCCGTGCACTGCACCAGCAACAATATCTGTGTGTGTGTGTGTGTGTGTGTGTGTGTGTGTGTGTGTGTGTGTGTGTGTGTGTGTGTGTGTGTGTGTGTTTGTTGCTGTTTCATAGATGCAGAAGAGTGTAGTACCTAAGGAAGAGATCCTGTTCCGAGTACAGCAGTGCAAATTTTTCTTTTTCGGCCCATTGAGACATCAGTATTGCCAATTAGGTGGTGACATTACGCTCCCAGCTTCTTTTTTTTTTTTTTTTTTTTTTTTTTTTTTTTTTTTTTTTTTTTTTTTTTTTTTTTTTTGCTACGACAACTTTTCAAAGGGCCTGCACGTGACCACTGATCCAGGCCTGCGACCCCTTTTTTTTTTCTGCGCCACACTGCGATCAGTATTGCCGTAGGGATTCTGTGCGCTTGTTCGCCGTACTTGAGGAATTGCCCGCACGGCGTGCGCTTTGCATGTGTGGCGCATACATAAATCAAATCAGCTGTCTGTTTGGGTGTGGCGGCTGCATTGACTCTTTTGGGCGAGTTGCATTCTTAGCTCAGCTGAATAACAGAATAACAGCTTTGTATAAGCTGAAGGTTACAGGTTCATATCCTGTAGCACGCTGAATTCTTCGGGAGAGTGGCCAAGTGGTTAAAAGCAACAGACTGTAGAACGCAGCAAGTGCGTCGCACATGCGGATTGCAAATCGATTGATAACACTGTTTCGTAGCACTTGAAAGGTGAAAGAAAACCAAAGAAAAAAACAGAAAACAGAAGGTTGGAAAGAAGAGTCTGCATTTTATCAGCCCACAGGACCTCCTCTCTACACGCACAGATTCAAACCGCTGCTCTCAGTCGCAAGAACGGAGTCTCTTAACCATTACGGCCATGGCATGGTGTACAAAAGGAGATCCATGCCAGCAATGTATCTTGGTCTTTCTTTCTTTCTGTCTCATTAATGATCCACCCCACCCCTGCATAGCTGTAGGGTCCTTCAACTCACGCACACACATACACACAACAGCACACAAGGCATCCGCCACACAAATGGTTAGCCGGTACCCCCACTTTTCAGCCCCAGGTTGACCCCCCCAACCCTGAAAAGTGCCGCAGTAGTCACACACTCCGCTCTCATCCAGCACAACTGCTTATCCGATGGTTTTGTCTGTGGGCCACCACATCCAAGTATAATTTCCGGGCTGGTTACCCGGTTGAAGTACAGTTTGCACTTCATCGGCCACAGGACGGGCAAACGGGATAACTTGCATGGTGGTGGAACCACCGCTGAGACTACGGCGAGTGGTACGCCTTCTTTGTTCTTCTCCGCAGCAAGTTGGCGAGCCCCTGGAGTACTGACTTCAGCAGTTTGGATGCTGGAAGGGAAGGAAATGGCCTTCGTCTGTGCGTGAGGGACATGGGAGCTCTGAATTCCAAGTATGTGCTAGAGTTCGTTGTCGATCGATTGTCGTTGTGGTCAGACACTTCCCTTGTTGATCGATCATCCTCGTGTTCAGACACCGTGTACACAAGTATTCGAGCGAACCAACGGTTTCTTCGACGATGTGTGGTCAGGTTTCAAATTTGGCCTTTTTTATAGGCTTTTGCAAGGCATAAGGTCCCCAGCCTGGTTGAATTGGGGCTGCGCCCACTGGACGGGATTCGTGCCCGTTTGTGACTGTCTGCACCAGGCCTAAGTGAAGGCGGGCCCTGGAAATTGGACTAGGCCTGAGGAGAAGGCCAATGTGGGCAAGCAGGGCCTCGTGGGTTGGTTGTTGAACACAGAATGCTGGGCCCAGTTGAGCCCCAGGCACGTTGTAGAAGGGCCCTCGGCCTAGCTACTGGGACAGGGGCCGAGCAGTCGAGAAGCTGCCTCGCTCAGCCAGCATCTGCAAAAAAGGAAGTGCAGCCAGACACTTCCTCGTTCATTCTCCTGACTGGTCGGCGGCAGCGCTGCCGGAGCGCAGGCTCACATGCACGCACACTGGTTGAAGGTTGGGGAGAGAGAGGAAAGCACCGGCGGGGCGTGCAACATAGCTGCTAGCCGCAGCGCCGGCCATATAGCTGGGCCGCTGCCTGTCGGTGCCAGAAGGGGGATGAGTGGTGATCCTTGGGCAAGGGCGCTGCGGTGTAGGAGATGACGAGAGGTACGAGTGAAGGGAGAAAGCACCCACCAGGTGATGATGAGCAGCAGGTAGGTCCAGCCGATGTCTTCATTCGTCACCTGACAGCTGTACTCCTTGAAAACCTGTTGACGTCATCTAGGTGCTGTCTGACCGTGGTCTGGGCGCCGGGCGCTGTATAGGAGAGTGACATTTTCGAGACATCGATGATGGAGGCGAGATGGGGGCTTACATTGTCAGTTGAGTTCATTGGTTTGCTCTTATTTGGTGTATTATCTCGGTGCATTCTGCTTTCTGTTTCGAGCACGCATGACTTTCTGGCTTTCAATGGATGATGCAATTTGGCTTCTCTATCTCGCATTGCTCATTTTCCTCGCACTTTCAGTTTTGATTTTTGTTTTCCCCCTTTTAAGTTATTGAATTATATGTACTTAAGTATTGGAGCGAACCAATGGTTCCTTAGATGACGTGTGGTTGAATTTGAATTTAGTGTTTTTCTATGGTTTCTTTATTTTTATTATCGACTGACATAAGATAGGGTTTGCTTTTGATCCAGGTGTTGCCTTCGTCTACTCAGTTTTTTGGGTTAGATCAGCTTAATCAAGTTAATGATCAGATGCAGATTGCTTAGATTAGTTGTGTGTGTGTGTGTGTGTGTGTGTGTGTGTGTGTGTGTGTGTGTGTGNGAGGTAGAAGAAAAGGAAACAAGTGTTCTGTACTCGTTCGTGGATGAAAACGGACAAGGGAGGACTCAAGTTTGGGGTTTTCGGGGCTTGCGAACCCGATCGTACAGTTAGTTCGGTTGAAGAGTTAGTAGATAGAAAGTTATTGAGAGAAGTAGCTGCACAGGGAGTTGATGGGGATAGCGGTGTGGGACGTGTATTTGCCCGGACGCTCGGGGGAGATTCAGGGATGTACCTACCCGCCTTTCAGCAGAAGATTCATTCGATTTTGCGCACCTTATTCTTGGCAGCAGGGTGAGGCTGGCTGCGCCACGCACAGAGAGAGAGAGAGAGAGAGAGAGAGAGAGAGAGAGAGAGAGAGAGAGAGAGAGAGAGAGAGAGAGAGAGAGAGAGCACGTGTATGATCGTGGGCTGATGGCATAATACTGCAGTATTCTGTTTGAAGAAAAAGAGGAGAAATAATTTGGAAAGGGGCGAAAAGAGGTAGGTGAGGGAGTGGGTTAGACTAGACTAGCGAAAGGTTAGAGGGGTGAGGAAGGAGGGGAAGATCTTTATTGATGGCGAGCTGTCGTCCACGGATGGGGAGTGAACTGACTTCATCGATGCACGATGAAGGAACCGGGTGTGTAGTCGCTGCGGGGCACAGCACATGTATGCTCGTATGTACAACTTCGTTGTCCTTGGGAGATCTGGCCTTCATTGTGATTTTGCAATCTGGATTTTTTTTTTTTTTTTTTTTTTTTGACGCCTACTACGAGCAGCCTCCTCCAGTAACTGTGCCTGGTTGCTGCAATCTGGAATTCTGTCATTTCGCTATTGCTCTTTTTTTTTTTTTTTTTTTTTTTTTAACTATACTCTTCTCTCAAATTTTCCTCACACTACCTACCTACCGCTACTCCTACCTATGGGCATACGGGGAAACCCGTAGCATACCAGAGCCGTGTTTTTACGGCCCCTCGAGCCTGCAGGATACCGGCCAGGGGACGGCAGGTAGCACCAGGGATAAAGCGGACCAATCCCCCGTGCCTCCCCTCAGGCCCCTCCCCTACGAGCATAGCAGACTCTGCTTGATGCCGATCGGGGGATCCAGTGGTCTATCTCTTGGGTAGCGGGTGCCAAGTAAGCCCAGGAAGGTACATGAGGCCAATGGGGATTGAACCCATGACCTCCTGAATGCCACTTGCGAGCCTTACCAACTGAGTTAGGCCGCTTGCACCCTGCTTTTTTTAAGTTCTTTTTTTATTTAATTTAATTTGATTTAATTCTAGCCTACCAGCTGGGCCACCTGGGTCACCTTGTTTCCCCGGGCTGCCTGGCCATGCAAGGACCATAGAAGGTGCCAGCAACCAAAAAAAATAGAAAAATAAAAAATAGAAATATTCTGAAAAAAAAATGTTATGCAGAAAAATAAACTGAACAACTTTTTTTTCAATCTGTCAATCCTTGCTAAACAATTTGGACCATTTCTCGATTTATGCGTGTCATCCTTGCGCAAACAACTTTTGCCTCAGGGGTCGCATTGAAATTCTTTACCAAATTTAAAAAAAAGAAGAAAACTAATTTTTTATTATTTTTTTTTTTTATTTTTACTTTTTTGGCCCGACCGGCCACCTGCAGGTCGGGAGCAGCCCCCGCATGTTCTCTCGTGAACACGGTTCAGGCTGCCACGGGGTTCCCGTATGCCTACAATTAGGAGTAGTGGTAGGTAGGTAGTGTGAGGTGAAATTGAGAGAAGAATATAGCTTAAAAAAAAAAAAAAAAGTGGTCCCGGGCCACTGTTTTTTTTTGTTTTTTTTTTGGGATGAAAATCGTCAGGAATTTTACAGACCTTATCAGTAAAAGCATCGTACCGTCTGTTACGTCCACGGGTTGATGTTATTGACGTTATACAGGAACGATGGGCTAGACACTTAAATATTTATACAGATATGCTCAAACCAATTAAGTGGTGTCAAGGTGTCAAAGACAAACCGGCTAAGTTTGTATCTCTGCAATGGCAGATTATCCACAGATGTTTGCCAACAAATGACTGGCTGATTGACCACACCACCTTGGAACAAAGGGGGGTTGCTTTACCATGGTGTGGTGTATGTGTGGAAGCTTTTCCTAGCAGGAAGATTAGGGAAACAATAGAACACATTTTTTTGCAATGTCCAGGGGCAAAATTGTTGTGGAGGCGATGGGATTATGTATGGAACAAGTTAACAGGCTTAGATTGGCCTTGGGACTGGAGGGCGATTCTATTAGGACATTGGTCCCCTGCTCTTAATGAACTATCAGCGTTTCAGCACAATTTATTTAATATGGGAAGGAAGGCTATTTTATGGGCACTATGGCATAAAAGGTGTGTATTTACATTGGAAAAGATAAGGATTGAGGGTAGAGAAATGTCGGAGTTAGTTCAACAGTTTATAGAAACAGAAGTGAGGTACCAATGGGATAAGACTAAAACGGGACTTCACATGATGCAACAAAAAAAGGATATTAAAAAAAAATCCAAACTTTCACAAAGGACTGGCTGGGTGATTCTTCAAGAGTGAAACTGGGGAATGTGGAGTGGCCAGGAGGGGAAAGGGGGGAGATGGACTTCAAAAGAGATTATGGGATCACTTTCCAGGATTGGTTTAATATACAGCCAGGAGCTGTTTTGAGATCGCCAGATACATTTCCAGATCCCTTTCCTCCTTCACAGCTTGCTCTGGTGGATATTCATTGGTTCGGAGGGGGGGAAGGTTAAGGGGGAGGGCTGGCGAGTGTTTTCTTTTTTTCCAAGCATTGACAAGCGTTTTGTCCTGTTATTTTCATTTTGGTAATATCTGGGTGTGTTTTTTTGTATAGGCAGCTGCTAGTTTTTTCACAGTTATCTGGCGGCCAGATTCTGGCTGAAGAGGCAGCCCTCTGACGGACACATTTGTCCTTGACTTGTATCTCAATATATTGTAAATAAGGGACGCTGGACCCGGTTTCCAGCAGGTGAAGCTCCCCACCAATAGAATGGAGCCAATAGCTGGGTTGCTAGTGATTGATCCTCCTCTTATCATCATCACTAGCAGCTAGAGCTGGTTTAAAAATGTATATATATATATATATATATATATATATATATATATATATATATCGTCAAATAGAACTGCCCGGTAAACCGTAGGCAGAGAGGGAGAAGAGGACAACAAATGAGGGGCTGTGACAAATATATATATATATATTTGACGATATATAT
>BFEA01000020.1:3769399-3784582 GCA_003427395.1 Chara braunii | reverse complement strand
ATATATATATATATATATATATATATATATATATATAAAAAAGAAGGAATCAGGATTGTTTTAGTTTTTTTTTTTTTTTTTTTTTTTTTTTTTTTAAATTAAAACTATACTCTTCTCTCAATTTTTCCTCACACTACCTACCTACCACTACTCCTACCTATAGGCATACGGGGAAACCCGTAGCATACCAGACTGATTGTCCGCAACAAGGCATTTTTCTTTTTTCTTTTGGTCAGATACTCGGAGTGTCCAGCACATGTCCAGCTTCACGCCTACACATTACTACTGGCAGGGAACTTGACAATGGGCCTCGCTCCACTACTCACAACATGCACAAAAGACAAAGAACTATGCCGGTGAATATTTGCATGTTCTAGTGGAAAGATTCATTTTCATTTTGCACATTTGGTGAGTTGTGGAACCAGGGCCAATAAATGGACAGAGAACAAAAGATGACTGGATGTTTTGGTGTTTCGCTTGGATTTCTTTCCATTGTTGATGTCAATGGTTTGTTGAATTGGATCCAAGGAGGGCTTTCCGGGTTGCACGACGACCTCTTCCTTCTGGGACCTCTGTGCTCCAAGCACGTGTTGGGGTGGTAGTGGAGGCTTTTTTTTTTGGCTTTTTTTTGTTTACCCATCGAGGACCCAATATTTTTTTATTTTTTATTTTCTTAACCCGTCGACGTTGCTAGCAGTGGTGTCTTCCATGTGACAGGGACGGGTTGGGACTCTGCTGTTAGTGGGCTAGGGACAGTGTTTAGGTGGCAGGTCCTAGACGATACTAGTAGAATACTCAAGGCGGGTATGAAGAGCATGTATGAGTACATGGACAGCAAACTGGTGATATTCAGTCAACTCTTGACCTGATACTTAGTGCCATGCAGGGGAAGGGAAGTCCAGTCCCTTCCACAACAGGTGGGCCTAGTGGCAGGCCCCAAGCAGTCTTTCCATTGCCGTCCCCATATCCGGCAATCCCATTGGTTCCTCAGTTTGGTGTCCCACCAGGTGGTACGTCAGCAGCAGCTGCAGAGACTGCTGCTTCTTCATCCTCAGGTCCAGCTGCTGCAGCCGGTCCAGCAACCTACGCAGCAACAGGTTCCATTTGGACCACAGCAACCTCGGTACCCAAAGACCCCACTGAACCCACCTCATACTTTCTTTGGTGAAAAGAAGGATGAGGCCCTTGATACCTGGTTGAGGACGGTTCCAGTGTGGGTGAGGGCCAAGAGAACGTTACGTGAAGAGAAAGTGGTTACAGTTGCCTCATACCTTAGTGGTTCGGCGGTTAGATGGTTGGATGGGTTAGTAGCATCCCGAGGATATGGTAGGAGGATGAACGACTGGGCACAGACCCAGACATTACAGTCCTTTATTGGTTTCGCGGACGCCCGGTGACACAGCCCTTGGCAGGCTTAGCAGGCCACTTATGCGTTGGCCTGGCTTGATACTAAAAGGTACAAGACGGTACTCGAGCTCCCAGCGTTGTAGAGAGACTCGTCGTCGTCATCCTAGGGGTGTGCTACGTTCCACAGGTTCTGCTTACCATGTTCCTGAGATGTATTCCCACAGACATCAAGAACCTGATGGTCACCGAGGCCAGCATCGAACTTCACGACCTGGACTCCTTTAGCAAGAAGGCTCTAGACTTAGAGGCCAAGCTAGGAGGAGCGTAGCAAGTTGTTGTACACGGTATGAAGAAGAAGATCACACAAGAATGGAAGAAGAAGGGTAATCGATTGATGATGGTTGATTCCGATGAGAATCAAGTGGAGATGAGTATATTTCAGTTCTTGTGGAGGAAATAGAGTTAGGCGGCGAGGAGAGTCTAGGGGGAGGAAACCTCGCCCCGGCAACCAAAGGTAAGGCTGCTGGTCCGTGCAAGGGCGACCAGCAAAAGAGTCAGGGGAAGGCCCAGAAACCGTTCAATGCCCCGGCCTGGGTGAGAGCTGGCCTTGATCAAGATGTGTGGAGGGACCGATACACGCGAGGTGCTTGCATTAAATGTGCCAGTACGACCATCAGCAGTTAAAGTGCAAGAACGCAAAGGTACCTCAAAAGATCCCACCCACGTTGGGTGTTGGCGGATCATCCTCCCTGGGAGGAGCTTCTACGAGCTCGTCCCAAGGAAACACATGAGGCCAGTAGAGGTTATAGCCGTCTCTACTCGTGCTGAAGTGGAGGATGTCCCTTCACCACTTTGGAAGTTTGACTCGCTTGTCATCCCGCAGGCGCGTCTTGACCAAAGGATACTATATTCGTTAGATGTGTCTAAGGCCTTAGAAGACATGACTCCACGCAAAACTTCATAAGTCACAATTGTGTTGAAAGGTTGTGCTTAGGGGACCAGGTGCAGCAGCTAAGATGCTCAAGCACCTTCTCCTATGGAGCGCATGGTTGTCCACAACGACGTTACGGACGTGGTTTGCACCTTTTCCTATGGAGGAGAGGAACTTAATCATAAGATTTCGTTCCTGGTTAACGACGACTTGCCATTCGACATGTTGTTGGGTATGTACCACCTCGAGGTTGCCAACCAGTTTGATTGGGAAAGATGCTCAAGCACGTGTTGCCTGATGGGAGGACTGTTAGACTAGCTAAGCATAGGGCTAGCAGGTTAGTCGACTCCTATGGTTGCATGTGCGCATCAGAGTTTTATAATTACTATAAACATAACCAAGAGGAGGGCATGTACTTGGTCTTTGTCATTTGAGAAAGGGGAGACGGTTAAATCACCCCCAAAGATCGAAGTCATCGTTGCTAAGTACCTTGATCTGTTTGTGGGGCTTTCGGGAGTCGTAGAGAGGAAGATCGTTCATGCCATAAAAATCATCCCACGCAGTAAAACGCCAAGGAGGAGAATCTATAGGATAGCCCCGACCGAGTTTGACGAATTTCGACGACAACTGAAAGAGCTTATAGAGAAGGGTTTGATACGACTTAGCACATCTCCCTACGGATCACCGGTCTTATTTGTTCCAAAGAAAGCAAGATCTTTCAAGTTGTGCATTGATTACAGAGACCTTACTGCCATCACTGTGAAAAACGCAGAGCCTCTACCCTGCATTGATGGCCGATTGGATAGGGTGCAGGGATGTAGCTACTGTATGAAGATAAACCTAAAATCCGGCTACCATCAGATTGTGATTGGACCAAAGGATCAACACAGAGTCGCATTTCAGACCAGGCACGGTTTGTACGAGTTTGTGGTGATATTGATTGGCCTTTGCTATGCGCCAGATACATTCCTCCATGTCGTGAATATAACATTTTACGACTACGTAAGTTTAGCGTTGTGAACCTCGACGACGTCCTTATCTCTAGTAAGACTGTTGAGGAGCATGCGCAACATGTTGACCTTGTGCTTGGGCTCCTACAATAACACAAACATAAGGTCAACTTCGAGACTTATGAATTTGGTCGAACCAAGATCTTATACTTGGGTCATGAAATATCCGCGAATGGTGTTAGGTCGGTAGATGCGAAGATGGCTGGTATTCGAGACTGGCGACGACCTCAGTTTGTGACAGAGGTCTGTCTTTTGGCGAGGTGATAGGCTACTACCGCAATTTTATGAAAAACTATAGCATAGTGGCTTCCCCTTTAACTGATGTAACTCGCCTCGACAGTCAATGGGAATGGACCGACGAATGCAAAAGAGCCTTCAAGCGATTGAAGTATGCTCTCATGCATCATGAGGTTCACATGCTCCCATGGACCGACGAATGCAAGAGAGTCTTCAAGCGATTGAAGTATACTCTCATGCATCATGAGGTTTTCATGCTCCCTGATCTTAAAAAGTCATTCATTGTTACCGCTGCGCAAGCCAATATGGCATTGGCGCAGTGCTGACTCAACAGGATGGGAAAAAATTTAGACCAATAAAGTAAATGAGTAAGTAGATGTCATCAAAGAAGTTGGGGCGATCAACCTACGAGAGGGAACTTTACACCCTGAACAAAGTTCTAACCCATTGGAGAGAGAAGGTTAACAACAGTCGTATTTTTCATCACCACTTTAGGACAACCTTCACCACTTCAAGGTGCAGCCTGCCTAAACATGTGGTTTTCAGGGTCTTCGGACCTTTCACCACATCAGGACCATTCAGGTATAAAAATCCTGAATGGTCTTGAAGTGGTGAAAGCTTCAAAGACCCTGAAAACCACCTGCTTAGGTAGGTTGCATCCTCAAGTGATGAAGGGTGGTTTTTATGGTCTTCGGACCTTTCACCGCTTCAGGACCATTCAAGATTTTCAGACTGTCCAAAACTCTCGCTTGACCACTTCAGGACACCCTTCGCCACTTGAGGATGCAGCCTGCCTAAACAGGTGGTTTTCAGGGTCTTTGGACCTTTCACCACTTCAGGACCATTCAGGATTTTCAGACTACCCAAAACTCTCACTTCATAATTTTCATTCCTGAATTTTCAGCAAACCGATAACCGCTTGTGTCATTGGAGACATTGCCTGTTGGGCATATTTTTTTATTTGAGATCTGACCACGAGACACTCAAGTGGATTAAGACACAACCGGTTCTTTGCGATGCACTCAAACGTTGGATTGAAGTCATAGACCAATATGACTTCAAGCTGGACTATCTGAAGGGGGAGAACAATAAGGTTGTTGGTGAACTTTACCTAGGTGCGCTAATTATTGAGTTTGACCTATCTGACGAGCTGACTTGATCCGCGGTGGACGCAGACAAAGAAAACCCTATCATGATGGATGCCATACGCAAGCTCGATTCCCTAGACAAGGCCACATCTGACGAGTATGTTATGGTGGATGGGTTGCTTTTTTCTTAGAAGGCAGGGTTGAGAGACTGTGTTCCATCTAGTGAGTCTTTGCGTAGTTTATTTTTAGGTGAGTGTCATATGATGCAACCGAACACTTCGGCTTTAAAAAGACTAGTGTTAACCTAATGCAACGATTTGGTGCCCGTCTATGTTTGATGATACGAAGCGATATGTACAAATGTGTATAGTATGTCAACAGGATAAACCGAGAACTCAAGCACCACTTGGGTTGATCAAGCCCTTGCCTACTCCTGCTGGTCAGCGACAGCGCGTTTCCATGAACTTCATGGATACCCTCGTGACCAACAAGAATCACAAAACACATATTTTTGTCATTGTAGACCACTTCACCAAATATGCTAGACTCGTTGCCATGTTAGAGACAACAAAGACTGAGCACGTCATGAAATTATTCATGGACAGCTGGGTGTGTGATTTTGTACTTCTCAAGTCCATTGTTAGTGATAAAGATGTTTGTTTCACCAGTGAAATGCGGAAGAAAGCGACTGAGTTGATGCGCAACCAACTCCAAATGACTTCAGGGAATTCCTCTGAAGCCAATGGTCAAGCGGAGCAGATGAACCACGTGGCACAACACCTGCTGCAGCATTACATCAAGCCCATGCAGGATGTCTGGGATGAGAAGCTACTTCTCATCGCCAGCCTGTACAACAACGCAGTTCATAGAACCACAAATGTCTCTCCAACTGAGTTGCATTTGGGTTGAAAGCGTAGATCAGCGTTAGACTTTCTCCTTCCTAAAAACCGACAAGCTGCAACTCATGGAACCATTGAATTTGGTGTCCAGTATGAGAAGTTGTTGCAGCAGGTTGTCGAGCACATCAGAAAATCCCAAGAGTCTATGAACATACACAGACGGCAGTCCACATTTCAGGTAGGAGAATGAGTCTGGGTTAAAGCCAATGAGTTAGGACCTATGTAGCACCGTGTTCGCGTTCAGAGGCGAACGCGAACATGTTCGCCCAAACGCGAACAAGCGCCCAAAACCCTCCGAACGCGAACATAAAAAATAAAAAAGAAAATAGAAAAAAGAAGTTCTCAGAAAAATCTGAAAAAAATATATGTTATGTGAAATAACAATACAAGCAACTTTTGTCTTGGAGTCATGTTCAAATTCGTAGCCAATCATGATTTTAAAATAAAAAACCAAAACAATTGTTTTTTTTTTTTTTTTTTTTTACGAAAAAAAATTATGTTCGCCCGAACATGTTCGTGAGTTGTTCGCGCGAACACGTTCGCCGTGCTACGCAGGTTCGGACATGAGTTCGGAATCTCTAGAAAACTAATGCCTCAATATTTCGGTTTTTGAAAAGTCTTAGATATTGTGGGTAGTGATCCGGATGGACCCTCCTGTGTGATTAGAATACTTGGTCGCCTGCGGACTTACCTTTTGTTTCACGCTTCCAGGCTTGCACCTTTCGTTGAGACTGACAAGTTCCCATCACGGGATCAATCCTGGTCCCAGCCATGGATGGGCATGTGGGCGTCGACAACATCTTGAAATACAGAGATCTGCATGTTCCCAAGCCTGTGGGTAGGGGAAGATCGTCAAAACCTACAAGGGAGTACCAGGTCAGATTCAGGCATCATACGGATCCAGAGGAAGGCTATTGGTTCACGAAAGAAGAACTTGTCAAGACATCCCCCTCCGGTCGTTGCAGAGTATGGACGAAAGTTGAAGGGGAAAGCACCTGCGTAAAAGCATCTCAACGGACTTTCGAAGCTAAGGGGGATGGGATGCGAGGATTTAGCCCTTTTAAAGGCGATTAGGTTGCGTCCTCCCAATGCCCAAGGGGCCCCTAGCATGCAACGTGCCCGCCCTAAGTGAAGGCCCCATTTTTGCCATTTCTGCATTGTTGGGTGCCAGACAGTTACCACACGTCAGTGGTTATTCAGGCCCATCTCGAGAGCATCAGAATCTTCCCTGAGCCGTCTAGGCTCTTCCAAGGATGGACGTGGAAGCTAGCCTCTCGGCCAATCAGCAAGCAGGGAACACCTCACAGCAAGCCTGGGTGGTTGGGTGTACTCCTATGTTGCACGACCAGGCAACTGTCTAAAAGGGGCCTGGCGCAAACACTTTGGCCCAACTTGAGGCTACTGGGACACACATGCCAGACCCATCGCTGCAGCAAAGCAGACTCACTTTCCATATAGGAAAGTGAGCGCCCAGGCCACGGGACATTCTGGCCTTGCACGACCAAGCGGCTGCGCTTATAGCAGGAGGCTGCGTGGGCACGAGCGGCCAGAGGCCGCACGCAGGCACTGGAGGTGAGAGGGGCGGTGTGGCGACAACAGGCACAAGCGACCATAGCCAGGCCCGCTCACGGGATGCCAGTGGGTGATAACGGTCTTCGGGTAAAGGGGAGCACACTGTGGGGGAAGACAAGGGTGAGGTGGGAGAGAGAAGAGGCACGTACCTGGTGTATGTTGGCAGTCTGCATTAGCGACGTCATCACGTACATTGGTCTTCAACTCGAAGTGACTCCTGTTGCATGAACGTAGTGTAGGCTAGATAGGCTGAGTAGGATAGGCTGGGCGTTGAGCGCCAACCTGAAAGAGCGAAATTAGATACTATGCTGATATGGTGAGAGAGTGTCGACATTGAGATTTGAGTTCACTGTATTGCTGTTATTTGACTCATATTTCGGTGCATTGTGCTTTCTGCTTGGTACACAACTATGTGGACTACAGCGTGCTTTTGCAATTTGGTTTCCTGTCTATCGCTTTCGTTTATTTTCCTTGCAGAAGTCCCTTTTTCCTTTCTTTCTGGGGAATAGTTATTGGTCCGTGCAGCTAGAGGGGGGGGAGGGGAGGATATGAGCCCTTTCCTCTAGCAGGCCGGCCTCCAGTCGCTCCAGTCTATTGGTGGGGAGCCGCACCTGCTGGAAAACAAGTCCAGCGTCCCTGATACACTGAATGAATGCTCTTACATGATCTGAATTACCGGGGCTATTACCCGATTTCAGCTAAGGAAGGCTCTGACATTTCAGGCCGGTTCGGACAAATTTGCACCAAATTAGCAACAATGCAGCAGTGCTCACAAAGGAAGCAGGCTTGCCTGCTGTTTTTTTTTTTTGCCCACAGGTTGGCCAAAAGTATCTTTAAGCCCAAGTAGAGAATGAATCTTTGCCCCCTTTAAGAAGCCCAGGTTGGGCAGAAGTATCTTCAAGCCCAAGTAGAGAATGAATCCTTACAAAATGTCCCAGTAGATTTGAGTCCCCCTGCGCATTTCGCCGTCACTGTTTTAGCGCTTAGACCAATGCGTGTTGCCGATAATCGTTCGACAATGTCCTCACCAAGATGTCTACGAGCGTGATAGCATCTGGGAGGAGCTAGTGTCGGTCACCTTCGTCCTGTCGGAGGTCATATTTTGTTGTCTCGACTATGAAGGAGGAGTTGCAGGCATCCAGGTCATCAACCCTTTTCTCTAGGTATCCTTTTTTTTTTTTTTTAATCAGAACCTCTCGGTTCTGGCTCCTGCCATTCTGGGGAGCGACAGCTCGGTTTCTGTTCCCCCGATAATTCAAAGATGAATACAATAGTCACAATCGTCACACACACACACTCTTTCCCATTCCGGTTGAGAGGTCCGAGCAGACGACATTGATTACTTCCTTTGGGAAGGATATACCACCCCTCACCCCTGCCTAAGTTAGCCTACTTGTGCGGTGCTTGACTTGTATACGATGGCTTGGCCAGCTCCTCTCAGCCACTCTGTTGGCTGATCCAGACTTAAATGTTGGAGATGCTTGCTTGCTTCGTATATTGAATGATATGCTGCTGAAGGTGGTTTCCACTGTTTATTCCTTAGACCTTAAACCTTATTCTCTTGTCTTTCTCGCACCTTCAGTCTATAGGCCTGCCAACATTGATTACCCTATTTCTAGGGGATTGACTGCACAGGGTTAGTATTAGGTTTGTTGGAATGGAGTAAGCTTTGGGCGTCTTCTGTGTGCTCCGTCCTTGCTCCTCAATCTGCTCCATACCATTGCATATCTACTATTGCCAATTGGTGGGGCGGGAAGGGATAGAGAAATTATGTGGATGGTCGCAGCGGGATCTCATGGCCCACTAATGTCCAGTCTTTGAAGCAAATACGGTAATCCTTTTTTACCTCTTCTGATGGCATTCCTGGGTAGGCTTGCCGTCCCAACAGACGGAGGGAATCCATCCCCCGTTCTCACTGCCCAACCAGTCACTTGAGAATTGTTGAATTGCTTGTGTTATATATTTGGATGAATGAAAAAAATCCAATTGATTTTTAACTTTTTGCCAATGTATCGTTAGTTCTTGTTGGATATATTGTTTTATCATATTTGTCGCCTCTCCCTCTGCTATGCGAACCCCCTCTATGGCATGTATACAACGTTTCCTCCACAAGGTCCATATGACCGCTCTCCTCCCTATTTAAACATATTATTTTCAAAAGTGTTATCCATGGGGGAGGTCCATGTCTCGCTTAATATGGTCTTCCAATCCCAAGGCCACTTTGACCCAGTGCCCGACTGGGACCAAATCCTATCCCACCAACGCCATGTAAGAACTGCCTCTGGACACTGCATGAAGATGTGCTCTATGGTTTCCGGGATTTTGCGGGAGGGAAAGACAGTATGACACGATTTACACCATGGTAACACCCTCCCCTTCTGCTCTAAAGAGGTTCGATCTATCAGCCAATCGTTGGTGGGAAGGCAACGATGTTCTATCTGCCACTGAAGCGAGACCATTTTTTCTGGCCTAGACCTTGTGGCAGTGAACCATAAAATAGGGCGGATAACCTCAATCCCCACGTTTAATTGGGACCTTCATCGGTCTTTCACATTTTCTTTAATGTTTACTTTTGATCGCAGCAGTCGATATGTTGCCTTCACCGTCAGATTGTACAACTTCGCATTTCCCTGAGATCTGCATTTTTGTGGGTGTGGCCACTGGTAGTTCTTTGGATCTAAGGGGAGCTCTGCCAATGGGGTATTTGGCTAATATGCAATCCAGACTTCCTTGTCACGCAGCACGTGAATCCTGTGTAGTTCCATATTTTTTCCCCATCTCATCACTTCAGGGGTGTACTGAGTGAGAACGTTATCTTTGCCTATATGGAAAAGGTTAATCAGTTCGTTCGTACATCCACCGCATCTCCTACACTTTCTGAGTCCCCCATAGCGTTTACCCAATCCCCTTCTACCGGTCGCGGCCTTTTACGTAGGATGCGCACCTAGTCTAGGGGAATAGCGTATCCTAAGGGCAATCACCATCTCTAAATCTCTAGCACCCAAGCAAGTGAAGAAACTTAGTAATATGTGAATTAGGGTTGACGAAGTATCTTTCATCGGGATAAGTTAGCAATCAAACTCATCTCTATACGCGGATTAGCTTTTTAAGCGATGGCGGAGGGCGACACGGAAATGGGAAGGGAACCTTGTTCCCCTCCTCCAGGACCGAATGACCAGCTAGGAGACGAAGAAGATGACCGCATCCGAGAATTAGCCCGATTGTGCTATAAAGAAGGGATGTTTCCCTCAACCATCGATCCGGGTGAGATGACGGTTCCGGGTAGAGAAGTAACTTTTTGAGTTAATAGGCAGATTGAAAGGACTAAAGTGAAGTGGTTGAAGGCACATACTGTCACCGTGATTTTTAGGGAAGGAGCGAGATTCTTACCGAAGAAAGTCAAAGACGACATAGTGAGAGCGTACGAGGACGACCGTATGACACCACGTTCGGACTTTCAATCTTGATTCGTCCTCTTCGAAAGCTCTCAGTTGAAACTGTCATCCTGCGTGAAGAGTCTAGCTATGGCAACTTAGATGATTGAGAAAGGCAGGGACAAAGTCAACCTCGACACTACGAACTATGTGTGCGAGTTCAAACCTTGGTTGACAAAGGCTCAACTTAAGGATCAGCGGTGTGTGGAGGACGAAGCAACCTTTTGGGTCATTGTGGTCCAAATTCCTTTGGATGCAATGTTCTATATCGAGGCACAAATCTGAAAGGCGATCGGACCAGTAATTCTTACGCATCCGGCGGAGCAAGACAAATTGAAGTAGGCGCTGGTTGACTTGAGGTTCAATGTCGATCCCACCTGCAGAGCAAACGTGAAGGATAAAATTTGCATCATCACCTTTGAGGGAGACTCGCTAAAAGTGAATCTAGTATCGTCATACACCCCTCGCTGCAAAAGATGTCGTGCCTTCTTTCAGAGTGTAGATGCAACCGCCAACGACAGTAAGACTTGAACTACAACACCAAACAAGAGTCCAGACAACGACCTCCTAGTAACCAGCCTATCAAGGACCGTTGGGACCAAGACCAAGCAATTCGGAGACAAGGGCAAGTGGAGTTGGATGTCAGCAAGGGAACTCGCTATACCAGAGGGTGCTCAACAACCCAACATTCTTCCCACCTTACCTAGGACCCCCTTTTTTCTCCGGGAATCCTGGAGCTTTCCCTACTAGAATTTTTGGGGAACTTTCGGCTTTTATGCCCTGGGTGCCTCAGGGCCGACAACTCAAGTGGCAGTGATGCACAGTGGATTGGGAATGTCATATCAAATCTATGGTGAACCGTCACCCATGTAGAGGGAACTGTTCCAAATGAGAGGAGGTATACCTGGAATACCTCCGTTAGGAACGACACCTCAACCGGTGGAAACTCCCCAACAGGGCATGTCAACGGCCAGGGCAACCCGCGGGGTTGGTGGTGGCTCAAACATGGAGTGACGCACATTGTACAAAACAACCGTAGAAGATGGAGAAGGGTAGGAGTGACGACTCATGACAGAGCAACATAGGAATCCAAAGACGGTGGTACCCCTGTGGAAAGGAACCGAAGGCCAACTCCAGACAAGCAGCAAAGATTAAGCATGGAAGGAAGCGTGGTCGGCTTGGATGAGGAGGATTGAAGATCCTATCTATCCCTGCCCTCTCCGGAGAACTCGAGAGATCTTCAGGCAATTGGGACTTTGGGATCGAAAACAACAAGGAAATGCACTCCTGTGTTGGTAAGCCGTGACAGTAGGACAACGTCGATGGTCGCATCCTCCCAATTTTCTGCTTCCATCATCACAATTCGACTTGGTTCCTCGGATGGATCTGTAAACTTAATCACTCTGTCATCACCTGAATCCCCAATGCCTTCAGCAATTGCTTCCCTTGTTCGGTCTTCCATCATGGATAAGTTCTTATTTCTCTTAGTCCCGGAGTTACTGATGCCAAGGCTCATTGTGGATAATCCAGAAAACGGGAGGAAGATAAAAGTATTCGCCCCGCTTCTGGATGCTCGCTTGGCAACGGGTCAACTAGAACAGTTCGAGAAAGAAGGCTTACGCCTTCTCCCATTGAGTTGGCTGGTCAAACGAAAGACGCAGAAGCTAGGTCGTATTGGGGCGTCTCCATTCAAGTCAGCCAAATGTCTCGCTGAGATTGAAGGCAAGCTCCCAACAGATAAAAAAGTTACTCTCTCCATTTTTGCACTCAACACTCACAATGCCATGGATAGTGGGTGTGTCTAGTAGCTCTCGCAAACCCTCTGACTCCCACCCCTCACTCCAACAAGCACAAGGGGTAGTAAGCAATGGGCAGGTTTAACTTGGCAACATGGAATGTTTGGGGAATGAGGAATTCAGGCGATAGGTTCAAGAAGGATAGGATTAAGTCATCGATTCATGAGAACAACATTCAATTGATTTGTCTTCAGGAGACCAAGTTATGTGAGGAAAAGATTAATGAATTAGGCAGATGGTGGGACAACCCTCAAATTCGGTTCCCATCTCAAAGCTCCAGAGGCGGGGTGAGTATATTAATCTACAAAGGCTGGGAAGTGGAAATAGTGGATTTTTATGCAGATTTATGGGGATGATGGACCTGGGTAAAACTCAACATTGATGGGCAAGATTGGATTGCTGTATCAATGTATGCTCCGGTGGATCATTAGGGTCGAACCATATTCTTCACCGAATTGCTATATGTCTTCCCAAATTGCGAGCGAATATTAGTCGCAGGGGATGGAAATGTGTCTCTAGACACCTCGATAGCCAACCGGAACGGACGACCGATGAGGGATCAAGAAGCCTGGCTTAGTCTAATGAGTGAATTAAAATTGATCGATCCTTACGGGCTTAGCCAACCAGACAAACAAGGCTTAACGTGGTTCTCGAACCCACGGCCTAGAATATGAATTATCAAATGAAGATTATACTTTTTCCTTACCCCTTCCATAATTTGGGAGTCGATCACCTCAATTCATGAGTAAGCCCATCCCTCCTCGGATCATAAACCGGTTTGCATGAGGATTGCAATAGGTCCATCTAATAGGGGATCAAGATTGTTTCGTTTTAACCTACAAAACCTGGAGGACCCGGGTTTGAGGGCCTGGATGGAGAAATTATGGCAGGAATGACAGGCGGCAAAGCCGCACTACCCCACCACTGATCAATGGTGGGATGCTGAAACCACCATCTTCTCCAACAAGCTGAGCATTTTCTCAAGAATCGTGGCACACGATCGCAAGAAATAGGAAAGGGACATTTGTCGGAGAATCGAGTATGCAAAAAGCCGTATGTTGGAACATTCAGTGTCGAACTTGGTCTGGGGAAAAGAGAGGGCGAAGCTCATGCAACAGTGGGATGATCTACAACAAAAGAAGTCTGAGGTATGCGAGGATCGGATAAGAGTAAAGAGACTAATAGTTTATGATAGAATGACACGGGAAACTTTTCAGAAACTGTTGCCACACCGTTCGTTGGTGTTAATGAAGAAATTATGCCATCCCTTCAATAGGGAAGCAGCGGTAGCTAAGGATCTCACAGATCTGTGTAACTACGCAACCCTTTACTATCGGAACTCGCCTCTATAACACAGGGCGCCAATATTATTACAGAGCTGAACATGGGAAATAACCATTGGAATAACACTACGGTTAGATTCTCACAATATGGATGCTTAGACCTTGGCCGCCCCATCAAATTGATGTCAAAGGGGAAAACCTTTGGAAATGACGGTCTTCCCGCTGAGATGTGTCTGACACTTTGGGAGGTAGTCGGCCCACACTTGGTGAAAATTTACAACTAAGTTTTGTTGGGGGAAACTCTCAGAGAACATGTGCAAGGAAGTGATCTCTGTTCTGTTAAAGAAACGGGACCGTTCGAAGATTAGGAACTGACGACCTATTTCGCTATTAAATGTATCGTATAAAATTTTGGCGAAGGTCTTAGCCTGCCGCCTGTGTCGTTATCTACCGGATCTAGTAAAGTCCGACCAAGCAGCCTCCGTACAGGGAAGATTGATTTTTGATAACATAGTTACCGCCATCGAAACGCTAGAACTGGTACAGGCAAAAAACACGAATATCTCAGTGTTATTATTGGACCTGGAGAAAGAGTACGACCGGGTAAATTGGTCATACGTCTAAGGTGGCTGGGTTTTGGGGAGAATTTTATAGCATGGGCAGTGACTTTATACACCCTATCGACGACCTCTGTAATGATCAATGGTCCTCTATCTGCAGAGTTCCCTCTAATGAGGTCACTAAGACAAGGGTGCCTGCCCCCCCCCTCGCTCTTCATCGTTTAATTTGAAGTCATACTTAATAACATTCGGGCATCCAAGCATCATGGGAATGCCAGTAGGGGAGTCAGAATACATAGTGAAGGCACTTGCGGACGAATTGTTCGCGGTCTCTTAAAATACACCGTTTTTGCTATCAAAACCTGCTTAGGTGAATATTTTTTGTTGTCGGAAGCAGCAATAAACTGGAACAAATCAGTTTCTGCTCCCGACGCTATTCAAATTGGTCGTGGAATGGGGGATGAATCACATCATAGAAGACAAAGCAGAGCGCTTCCTAGGGGTACAAATCTCCCTACTAGACTGCTCAGAATCCAAGATGACCTACTACTACAGAGGTCACTGCAACGTCTGGCTACCTGGGGTAAGGCACCCCACCTCTCACTGTTTGGATGTTCGCTGGTTCTGAAAGGAGCACTGTTTGCACTTTTGTGGCGCACTGTTTGGACTTTTATGGTTCGTCGGTGCAGTTAGGAAGCTTGGGGACCCAACTTACAAATTAATCTAGAGGAGAGCTGCGAAGTTCATATGGAAACCATATGCAAAGGAAGATGAGGCCTTCATTTCGAAAGTAGCATGAGAGATGCTTTGCATGCCCTGTACGGAAGGTGGACTGGGCATCATCGACCCTGGCAAACAAAACGATGCCATGGTAGTAAAATGGATAATCAGGGCGTGTCTGGAGGAGCCAGTACCCCACTGGGTAGTGTAACAGAAAGGATCCTAGCTAGAGAATGGAAGCTACCACGGGAACAAGATGTGTGGACGTGTATCTTCCTCCCATTTTTTTTTTTTTTTTTTTTTTTT
>BFEA01000020.1:3736565-3750689 GCA_003427395.1 Chara braunii | reverse complement strand
ACCTGAAATTCCTGAAATGACCTGAAGTGGCTGAAGCTTCTGAAAGGGGTTTCAGGTACCCCCATCCAACCATTTGGATGGGGGTACCTGAAACCACTTTCAGAAGCTTCAGCCACTTCAGCGGTTTCACGTCCTCACCTGAAATTCCTGAAATGACTTGAAGTGGTTGAAGCTTCTGAAAGGGGTTTCAAGTACCCCCATCCAACCATTTGGATGGGGTTACCTGAAACCCCTTTCAGAAGCTTCAACCATTTCAGCGGTTTCAGGTCCCCAACTGAAATTTCTGAAATGACCTAAAGTGGCTAAAACCCCATTCAAAAGCTTCAGCCACTTCAGCGGTTTCAGGTCCCCACCTGATATTCATGAAATGACCTGAAGTGGCTGAAAAAACAGGCAGGAAAAAAAGAAAAAAAAACATAAAACTTGTCCTTCAAACCACATGAAACTTCTGAAATGACCTGAAGTGTCTTCAGGTCATTTCAGCGGTCTTAGACCACTTCAGAATCTTTCATTCTGAAATTCCAGGTGGTCGTTAGCAGCGAGTGAGAATATGATGACTTTCGCGCTGCCATCCGCTGCACCCTCTGCACCCTCTACCCTGACTACCTCGCCTCCCTCCCGCATCAACGTCGGCACCCTCGCTTTCCTCACATCCATCGCTCCATTCATTACGTCCCATTCCCCTCCAGCGACGAGAAAATTTACCGCTTCATGCCTCCTCTCCCCCAAGTCTATCCACCACCTCCCCCACCCGTAATTAGATTGCCTTTCCCTAGCAACATTTTGGATTGAGCCCATGTATGCCACGTCGGATGACTTCCACACTCAGATCTTACGGTACGTAGCACGTGCGAGCTCCTCGTCGATCGACGTATGAAATGTGTGTCCCGCTTGCTCAAGATTGGAACCCCCTGGGCGTCACATATGTGACGAATCATTTTCTGTAATCGCGCGACTTTCTGCACAAGGCTGCCTGGGGAAATGAGACGGGTCGGATGGGTGAGTTACGGGAAGATGGGTCGGGCGGCAAATTGCATGGACGTCCTCGTTTCTTTTCGTTTTCTACTGAAAGTTGTCAGGTCGATGTTGGGAAAATCCCGTGCCAACGCTTGGGTAGTTGTGCCTTAGCAAGCGCGAGAAATAACAATACCATAACTTTTTTCTTGTTCTGCTGTGAGCGCTGAGAATTTTGGCGCGATCATCGCGCGGGAATATCGTTTTTGAATTTTCAACTGATGTCGAGCCCCCACGGGCTCGCGGAATTGTTTTTCTTTTCTACTTTTCTCATAATTTCTTTTTGCAATCAGGACTTAGACCAGGAATTTAGGCACTCTGAATTTTGTTGAGTCGCGCTTCCAAGCATCTTGCTGCGCTGGGAACTGGGCTCTGACTGGATCGCGCCCTTAATCCTGTGTAGCTGTCGTTTTTAGCGGGCACGATTGTGACTGTATCTTTCTTCTTTCTCGGTTTCCTCATGTTCACCCGCCTTCACCTTTCTTTCTCTCCACGCATACTCTGTTGTAATTGGCCGGAACGCTTGCATGAACGGATCGATGAGTGGAGTGTGGCTATGACCCCCACGCTGCGGCTTGGCCATGCAAGACGTAGGCACCTCCTCTTTTCTCCTCTTGTCCACCTGGGCTTAATCCCGTACCTTTCGCGCAGGCATGCATGCTATAAATTTTGCAAGCGTGATTAGTTTTCTCTCTAAGAATTTCGAGGTTACCGCGATCAGTGAGGGTCGGCTAACGAGCAAGTTTGGAAGGTGAGTGAGTGCGAGAGTTTAGTGATCCGACGAACTGGTGTCGGGTATGCGGGGTTGACGTGCGGGGCCGCGAGAAACTATGGTGCACGGGCGAACCTTGCTTGCATGCTCGAACCAAGCGGGGTGACAACTCTGTGTTGATGCGAGGCGACAGACTACCTGCATCGGGAGAGAGAGAGGTAGAGAGAGAGAGAGAGCAGTTGTGTGGGTATGGGATGAGGTTTTTTCCATTGTCTCTTTCTTTCCTTTGTTCATCTGTATAATTTTGGATCCGGATATGGTCGATTTTATCGCGGTCTTTTTTGGACTTCTCTTGTAAATCGTCTCGGATTTTCCTTGTAATTTTTACCTCGTATGCATGCATGGAATGAATGTGAATCCCCTTTATTAGCGATCTTTTCGGATTTTCAGTCTTGTTTTGCGATATCCGTTGCGACTGTGTCTACTGTTCACTTGCGATTGAAAACGCTCGATTATGGATGTTTTGATTTAGTCGTTATTATGGATATTTTGGTTTAGTCGTTAACTTTCGGTCACTAAGAGTGTCGTGAGAAGTTGATTGTCTTGTCCCCTCCTTCCCCCTTTCTTTTATTTGTCACATATATGATATGTAATGATCGGATCTCACCCGACGCAGCAGGGATAGGATATCTACATGAATGTTAAACGCGATCGGCATGCTGAACCAATCCGTTGTTTCTCACATGCACGCTCGCGTACGACCGTGATCTCGAGAAAATTGAGTCGCCACGTACGCACTCGTCTGTGTGAGTCAGTTTTGGACCACATATAAGAATGCAGGGGACCGAGTTTGCTAAACGAATATGGCTGCGGAATTTCTCTCTTTGACGTCCGATCGTGAGAACCTGAGAGATCCAGAGTACCGTGAATACTGGGAAAGTGAACGGCTCAGATGGCGGGGAAACTTAAGAAATCCGGAATTCCCCTGTCTGACAGAAAACGATCGATTGTGGGCAAGGGACTTTCCCTGTGCCATAACTATTGATCGTAGGGGCCCCGACTACCCGGATACTTATAACACGCAATAGTTCATACTATCCCCCAGCTTCGTCATTATTACTACCAGTTTCCCTCCCTTTCGCCTCCTCCTTCCATATCACCAGCTCACAGTGGTGCCGTGGAATTCCATAGCCTGCTATTGGCCCCGCATGCCGTGCGAAAAGTGTCGGCAGCACCAGGCATACCGAGGCTCGGAAACCGCTCGGCGAGCCTGAACCGAGGCCGAGCGGCGCCAACAACTAGTCGAACCGTGCGACCAGCCACGAAGGAGAAACCAGAGAAGATGGTGATTCCCATTTCTTTTAGGCTTGAAAATTCAGTTCGTTGGCAGGGGCAATGTTGTTGGGATTTTATTCAAGAATGCACGAGTGTTTAGATTTATCAGTGCTGTGATTGTGGGAGAACCCTGGGATCTTTAGCCTGAGATGCACTGCGCATGCCATCTGCCTTATGCTATACGACATCAACAGCTTTCCGTTTGTGCACAAGTCCCGATAAGTCGTCTACCCTCCATCTTACGAAAATTAGAAGTGCCAAATACGACCTGTGCACACCTTCTTTGCGCTTATACCCCCGAAACTTGCCACAAAAGATCTAAGTTCCGACCTGGGACTCCACCCCCACTTTCCTGAAATCCTTGGCACACCCCTTTTCGCACTTCCGGGCCCCCATCCCACTCCGATCAGGAAGTCGCGCTGTGCGTGAGGTTGGGCGTCACAACATTGTGGTATAAGGTTGCGGGTTCAAACCCCGCAGCCTTGCGCATAGACACCGACAGGGCGTTAACGGTTGGACGCACATCCCCTTGGGTTGACGCATGGTACTATTACAGACATTGTTTGTGCACCACCCAAGGGTAGTCCACAGTGTTGTATGTTGGTTGTGGGTTTCACAGGGTTTGCTTGGGGTGTTGGTCTCGGGTGCTCTGATGTTCTCTCCTGTATGGCATATCACACGATCATTACGTTTCCGGTTGTTGCTCATACGGTAGAGTCTTGGATTACATGTTACAAGGTCACGGGTTCAAGCTTTGTTCGGTCCTTGGGGGGTGTCCTTGTCCAGCTGGCCCGTTCTCTCCTCGATACATGATTCACAGAGTACACATAGCTTACGGGCCTACACACATAGCTTGCAAATTATATATTGCTTACAAGTTACATACACAAGTTTCCATACATGATACTGTCTACACAGATTCACAGAATATATACACAAAAAACAGGCTGGGGAGCTAGTCACTGGTGGGGTCTAGTGCCTGCAGTAGGTTCAGGTAGGTTGGATAGGGTGCCATTGGGTGCAGTTCCTACTGATATTCAGATAGAACTATCTGGTGGCTCTATATAGAGAGAGAGAGAGCCTGTAGTTCATTGTCTGGGCCTGGCGTCCGAAGTTTCCGTTCGACAAGGTTCGTCCGATTCCTCTTCCACCAGGGCTGGGCAATCTATCAGCCCTAGTGCCTATCACTGTTGTTCGGTCCAAGTTGCCTGCCGGTTGGTAGGGCAATGGTCCTGAGTGCTGGTCACACTGAGGTAGAATAATGGGATAGGGGGTGCGCTAGGGGTATTGACGTGAGAATGGGTTGGGAGGTGGTCTCATATTCCAGGACACCCACGACTCACAGTTCCAGGTGATCAATGTGCACACACTGATTGGCCTCTACAACACCCTGGACTTAAAAAAAAAAAAAAAAAAAAAAAAAAAAAAGGACATGGGAAGATACACCGCCATTTTTTTGACTGTCATAGACTAAAAATATGGCCGTGTTGGCAGTGTATCTTCCCATGTTGTAACGACAGATTCATTGGTTTGAATGTTTGTTCCTGATATCAATATTCTCCTCTCTGAGCATTGACGTTTTTTTCTGATAGACGGAAGGCGGAGTGAACAGGGGAGAGCTCCACTCTGCAGAGGCGACGCAAGGCGGGAGGTGAAGCCTTGGAGGGGGTGCGAGCAGATTTAGTGGGTTGTCCTATCTGGGGTGGGGGTGGGGGTGGGGGTGGGGGTACACATCCTAGCGGGGGCATATTAGGATAAAAGTTCGGCAGAGGTATACTTTAGGAGGGAACTGTATGCCTTTGTGTGATAAGAGGGGGGAATGTGGGACTGCCCCAAGTTGGGCTGAGATCGGATGCCTGTAATCTGGGTAATCTGTTTCGGTGGAGGCAGCGTTGGGATAGGGTGGGTAGGAGGGGAGTGGGGAGATTAGTCTACAAAATAGGTGCTTCAAAATTCCATAGTTTTCAAACATGTTATATCAAGCTTTCTGGTGTTCTGTAATTCTTGGCAGCATCTGGCCTTCTTCCTCATTCGGGATATAGGATTTTAGAGATAGTCGAATCTGAACTTTTTTTTTTTCCATATATAGAGTCGTTTGAGAAGCATGGTTATGAGGCCTGCCAGCATTGATTGCCCTGTCTCCCAGGGGATTGACTGAGCAGGTGTGTGTGTCCAAAGTGTCTAGCTGTATAGTAACGTAGCCTTTGTCCTCCGTATCTCTTCACCTCCCCGAGGGAGGCGCCAGATGAGCCATTAAGTGTCGATACCATTTCGAGGAGTACACTCTCCAGCCGTTCTTGTTGTGAGGGTTAGCAGGATCCCTCCCCAGGGGGCACCAAGGAGGGTTCCTTTTGCTGCAGTTTAGGACAGTTCAAGCCAGGATTTCAACCAGTGATAGGGCATGTGGTGGGAAAGAGTCTTGGAAGTCTTGAGGGAGGGCGTAGCGGGGATTAAGGTTCTATGTTAGTCCAATCCTTGAAAACCAACCGATAATCTCTCATTTCTTCTAAATCCCGTGTCTCTTCTTTTATGTCCCCACTCCACTCCACTTTTGCTATCCAGCCCTCTTTTCCCCCTCCTATCCAATCTGTGCAAAAACTCGTGATCCGTCTCCTGATATCTCCTGTTTGGTTGACAAGGTCTAGCTGTGACTTTGTATCCGACCATCTTTGCGTGAGTTCTAGTTGGATCTGCTGTCGAATTTGTTCCTCAATCTACGGCCCCTCCACCCGTACTTTTTTCATGGTCGGAATACACCTTTGTCACCAGAGTGCCCATATCACCACCCTCCTTCCCAGTCTATACATATTTTCTACAAAAGTTGTGGTTGTTGCTGCTGGCGGCCAATGACCTGCCAATATAGCTTGCCATGTCCAGGGCCAGGGGGTGTCTGGTTCCATTTTTCACCAGATGCGGTCCCACCTTCTCCATATGAACTGCGCTATCGGACATTGCATAAAAATATGCTCAATGGTCTCCGCCTTTTTGTAAAAGGGAAAAATACCCTGACATCGTTGTCCCCATGGGAGCAGTAGCCCCCTTTGTTCGAGGTTTATACGGTCCGTTAGCCAGTCGTTGGTTGGGAGACAGCGGTGAGCTATCTGCCACTGTAGAGAAGTAATTTTCATAAGCTTAAATTTTTGTTCCTTAAACCATTTGATCGAAGAAAGGAGGGAACCGTCCACGTTCAAGTGCCTAGCCCATCTGTCATCAATCATGTCTTTCAAGTGCCTTTTGGGTCTGAGCATCTTGTAGGCAGATTTAACCGACATCTGCCCTAGACTAGTATGACCTATTCAAGCACCCTCTCCTTTGAGGATGTGGCCAAATTCATTCTACTGGATCGAAAGACAGATCTTGAATTGGTCTTTTTGTCTAGAAAGCAACTCTTTGGCCCTTCTCTTCTAGAACCCTTGCCCTTTGTAATGCCATTTTATCTCTCCATACGAAGGGTGCCCTGCTTCCCTGAAGAACACCCGTTTTGGTTATAGCATAGTCTTCAACCAAGACTGTCTGAGGTGAAACCATGTGGGTCAGACCAACGCTCAACGGGGGCCCCGTTCTTACCACCCAGTCTCCTTCTTTCAGGGCGGGGCCCCGTTTGAGGACTCGGTATCAATCCAACCGTATAAGTTCTATAATGTTTTCTAATGAATCCTCTGTGTGATGGCAGTATCTTAGGATATCTCGTTGTTGGTCTCTTGTTTTCCAATCTTGCGTGTCATTGTCCCAAAGGTCCCCTACTCTAAGTATTCCATTTTTTACCCAACTTTTCCAGGGCGAAGATGAGTTTATCATGACGCAGCCCCTCGCGTCTGTCACCCATCTATTTCCAAACAGGGGTCGGCGATAGATTTTTTCCCATCGGTTGGGGCAGACCTTTTTTGGGAGCGGCAGCTTCCGCCAGGTTTGCAGCAGGGATGGCTAAAAGCTATCCAAACTTTGTCCTCCCTCTTCTGAGCCCTCCCTTCCACGTGGGAGTTTGCGCGGGATTGCCCATAAGTGATCCTCCAGCCAGGTCAGCGGGTGGACCGTACGGGGGGTTGCTGGGGCCAATCGAGCCAGATGTTCCAAAGCTAAGGTGCACCACGGGTTCTGGGGGGCAAAAATGAGCTTTTTAATCCATTTGACTTGCAACGCGTGCACTTGCATGGCAGGGTCAATTATCCTCAAGCCTCCCACTGCTTTCGGTTGTATGACTGAGTTCCAGGCCACACGACTTATTGCGTTGGTCAGCTCTCCATCTTCCCTCCGTAAAAAAGTTGCAGCTTTTCTTTTAAGGCTTCTTAAGGCCGGTTTGCTCAAGGGGCACAAAAATGATTTATACCATAGTGTTGCGGAAATCATATTGTTTAGCACCAAGGCACGTCCGAAAAGTGATGTGTGTTTATTTTTTCAGTTATTTAGTTTATGTTGGGTCGGGGTGCCTATCCATTTGTCATTTATTGGTGGTCGTCCCTCCGTAGTCATAAATACTCTCCGGATCCTCAATGGGGCATCTAGTGGCTTTCATGCAATGCGTGGTAATTCTGGCGGGCGCCCCTTTTGATAGTGAATTCACCATCCTTGTATCTTGTACCCCAGTTCACTCTCATATCGGATACCCTCACAAACCTTTCCATCATCTGATGGATTTCCTCCATGTTATGATGTGTGGTCTTCGCCATTATTGTCAGGTCGTCTGCGAACAAGGAGCACACCGGGATCGCATCCTCGGGGATGCGTGTAACTCTAATTTTAGTGATATTTTTATTTGCCCAAAGGTTGACAGCTAATGCTTCCATAATGATTAAAAAGAGGAAGGGGACAATTGGGTCCCCCTGACGGACCGAGTGCTGTAACTGTACAGGTGGTGCAAGACTCCCGTTGATTTGGACACACGTAGTGGCGTTTTGGTGCAATATTTGTATCCAACGTCTGAAGTTTTGTCCAAAGTTCATTTTTTCTAGGCACTTATCCGGGAACAACCAGTCCACATGATCATAAGTTTTTTCGAAGTCAATAAAAACGAGGGCCGCATTTTGGCGTGAGTGTCTTGTAAGTTGAAGGATTTCATGGATTAGCATAATATTTTCTTGTACGTTCCTATTTTCCATGAATCCCGTTTGAGCGAGGTGGATGATATCCTCCATAATTGAGATCATCATGTTCGCAAAGGCCTTGGACAACATTTTATACACTATTGTAAGCAGTGTGATTAGTCTGTAGTTTCTCATGTCCATCTTATCCTTTTTTTTATATAGAAGGGTTAGGATCCCTTGCCCCACCCGTTCCCCCATTCCCCCTGTGAGCCATACCTCGTCATAGAAGTCCATTACATCTTGACTCATGAAGTCTCGTATGGTTTTCCAAAATTCCTTTGGGAAACCATCTATCCTTGGTGCCCTTTCCTCCTTCATTTAAAGGAGGGCAGTCCATATCTCGCTTTTGGAGAGAGGAGTTTCCAAGGAATCGCGTTGTTCAGATGTCAAGACTTTGTTCATGGGTACCATGAATTCTCTTATCAGTTGATCGTGGCGTAGAGCGTCTGATTTGTCTATATGTGAGGAGAACAGATCTTTGTAGAAGTCATATGTTGTTTTGGTACAGCGAGTTGTGGTTATGGCTGGGTCTGCATCCTCGGCTCTGGGTTTATAGAGGCCTTCAATTGTTGTCCTCGGGATGCTTGCTTTAACCATGCTGAAGAAATGAGAATCCATCATTCCCTCAGTAGAAAATCTGGATAGCCTTGCCCTTGTCTAGACTCCTTGCCATCGATACTTTGCATGTTCAAAAAGTTATTTTTTAAAGTCTTGAATACGCTCCTGTAATTCATCGGTCCTTTGTTCCTGCCCTTGCGAATTTTGCTCTTGTTCTGTCTCTACTAAGTTGTGCATAATTGTAATCTCTTGTTGGTATCTCTGAGCAGCTAGTTGTTTAGAGAATTCATTGTTTTTTTTGCCATGAAAAAAAAAACGTTATTGAATCAGGTAACTTGCGATTCTTGCTGTGGGCAACAAGTTTTTCAAAAGTCTCAGGCCTGTCGTAGGTATCTCTGGAAGGATTTAGTTCTAAGCAGAGAGGTATTTAGTTTGTAGTAGCTGGCTCCTTGGTCAGGTCGTTTACGTAGCATCCAGACCGCCATGCCCATCCTGTAGTCCAATCCGAGGTAGGGGCTAATTGGTAATATTGCTACCATTGAAAGCCACCTCCCAAATCTTTAAAAGCCAGGATTAAGTCGATACGGGATTTGGATAGTCTAGCGGGATCATGATTTTGAATACAGGTAAAGGTTTTTTTCCATAGGGTGACTACGTCTGAAGGTGTCAAACAGCAACAGGGACGCACATAATTTCGTCAACATCCGCTTGTCCTCCTCTGCGTTATATGCATTGGTCTGAGAGACTCTCCATCGATTAAGTCATCTTTCTGGTGCGGCATTGAAATCTCCTGCTAGCACCAGCGGAACCCCTGGAATAGGGATGGTTTTTATTTTTTTGAAGAAGGTCTGTCTTTCTCGGGTTGTGTTAGGGGTATAAATAGCTATTGTGCAGACTACTTCTAATTCTAACATCCCCAAGATTTTCACCCATCGACCCTCCTCCTCATCCTTCTCTCAATAAAGTACTTCTAGTCTTGATTCGGGAGGGATCCAAACTGCCACCCCGGAGCTCCCCGGTCGTGAGGCAATGGCTTGGTAGCTTTGATAGGGCTACACTTGTTTATGGGCCCTGCGATGCTCGAGTATGTCCATTAAGTGGGTTTCTTGCACGCATACTACGTCCGGCCACAACCTTCCCCCCACCCCTCTCATCAGATCCTATAGTGCTCTCATTGTTTCAGGGTTGCGTGATGCTAAGCCATTTACGTTAATCGTTCTGATGTCCAAGTCCGCTTGCTGTAGCATGCGTTTCCACTTTTGGGTTTTCTCATATACCCTTTCTACCCAGTCCATTTTTTTAGTTCTAACCACGTTTGACTATGTGCACCTGGACCCTACCTCATCTGTTTGAAAGCTGCGTTCATTCTTGCGTTTCCCAATCAATTCCCCTGTTGAGTATATTCTTCCTTAGAATTATGCAAATGCATATCATCAGTTCCTTTGTAGACCAGATATTACTCGGCTTGATTTTTAGTTGTTGAACATCTAAGAGAGTGTTGTGTGTATGCCATTGCAGCCCCGCCTCTTTGTTTTCTTTGAATCTCACATAAAGATCCTTATAGGCAATTTTCAGACCCTCCGTTGAAACGCTAACGGTAGTCATTGCACCCGGCTCGTAGTGACTAGTTATGAATTCAGTCACTCCGGAGGTTCTGAGTGCCCCTTCCCTCTGCATATGCCATCCCTGTGATGTCATTCCTCCGTAGGCAGGGGTATACGGGTCCACGGATTTTGCGGGTGACAAACCCAACTCCCACTTCTCAGCCTTCTTCCTAATAGGTAAGACCAGTACCTTATCTCCCTTCGACACACTCTTGTGGTATAACCCTTTTTCAATTAGGTGGCGCAACTTGGCTCGTTTTGACGGGTGTGTCTCCTCTACCTCTGCTGTCTCTCTTTCTTCTGACCCTGTATGTGTGGTGTGTGTGGCCTGTCGTGCGACGTCCTCTGAGGGAGGCTGATCGGGGGGGTGCGGTGGGAGCTTATCTGCCTTAGACAAATTGTGTGCATCGGTCGTTTGGGGTGCTTCGGCAGGTGCGGGAGGCTGGAATGTTCTATGTACAATATTCCAAATCCTGTTCAACACCTGCTGCCCATCCATGTCCTGAGATAAACCCTGCTGCATGGCCTGTTTCAGGCTAGGGCTCCCATCCAGAAGGGAGAACAACTGTACATAAACTTAATCCCAATATGTATTTGTTTGGCCTGTGTACAGAGTCTATAGCTGTTTGATCAGCCACTCTGCCATATCCCTTAATCTGGTCTCTATGTCCTCTTCCCCTTTTAACCCCCAGGCCTCTGGTGCAGTATCTGTCATCTCCACATCCGGGGAGAGCGCCGGTGGATCCCAATCCATGGGTTGGGGCCCAAAAGCTTGTTGGAAGGGGTCTATTCCAGGGGGGGTGGGATCCTTGCTGCCTAGAGACGCTTGGAAAGAATCCGTTGTAGGGGGTTCTTGGGGGGCTGTTTTCTCCTCTTGGATATGCTCGCTGACCACCTGCTGGGATACCTCCTTCCCCTGGCCCAGTTGCAATTCCCTTCTTGACCCCCTCCCACCCCCTCCCCCTCTCCCGTCCCCTTCTCCTTCCTTCTTACTCCTCCATTCTCCGCTTTCTTTTTCGAAGGGTGTCCCTTTTTATTTCCCTTTTCCTTGGATTACTTGTACCCTGCCCGGGGGCTCCAAACCTTCATGCCTTTTGCCGTTCCCCTCTTCTTCTGACGATTTTAACTGTGCTTGTTGTTCCAGTTGTCTTTGCTTCTATTTCGTATCTTGTTTGTCCTGTTGTGTTGCTACTTGTTTGTCTCCGGTCCCCCGGGTCTCTGCTGTCAGTATATGAAGGCGATTGTCCGTTTTGGTTGGCTGGTTTGGCAACTTGCTTTGCCTACCGAGGGGTGTCTTCTTTTTGGGGGGAGGAGACTGCCATAATTCCCCCAAATTTGTCGGGGTGATAAAGTCTCAGGGCCTGGGTTCTGTTGGGGTCTTCGTCTGTGGGTTGTCTCCCATTTGGGGGTGGGGGTGCATGGGGTGTAAGTGATTGACGGTCTTCTCAATTTGCACTTCTACTGATTTGGGTGGAGACCATTGGTCCGACGGCTTTGTATCCCAGTTTACCTCGTCGCCTTGCTCCCACTCCCACCCCCTTACCTCGCCTCCTTTTCGCGGTTCATCCACATACACCCATCCTTCGTGCCCTGCATCCACCGTTCTCCACCAAGTGTTTTTGAATGGGTCGTGTAATAGGCGGCCTGTTGCCTTGACTCTTTTTGCTGGGTGGTGAGGGCACTCCCGGTCTAGAGAGAGGTGCCCGTAGGCCTGGCATTTGAAACACCAGGGCCGAGTTTTGTGTGTTGTGTGTATCCGGAAATCCCTCCCCCCCACTCGAAAGGGGATAACGTCATCAATAACAAAGATGTGGTCTTTGGGCATGTCCAAGGCTATCATAAGATAGTCATCCCTTGGTGCCACATGAGGGGGGATGGGGTCAATGAAGTCCACGATTTCGTGTTTCTGAGCCAGTTCCTGTACAAACCCCCCCTGGATTTCTACGGGTACGTCGCTGAATTCTACCCACCAGTAGTCTGTCATCAGCTGCTCTCTTTTTTCTTCTGGTTTCTGCTGTTTCTGCGGGGACCAAGGGAATATCCGAACTTCTGAGCGACCGCAGGGTATGCTCCTCCAGGAGTCCATTATCCGTTTGTCGGAGTCGAACATGCAGATTACCGTGAAGACGGTCGACGAGGTAGGCTGGATCAGAAAAAAGTCTCATGCTCCTTCCTCTGATCCTTTAAGGGTTGCCAGACGTTTCCTGATCCAACCCACCTTATCGTTTGCCGATTTGTATGCTGTGTCATCATAGAAAACCCAGGTGCTCGCATGTTTGGTATAGACTGTATCTCTTTCTTTTAAGTATATTGCCCGGGAGGGCCGTCACCCTGTGCTGCTTCCCTCCCTGATTGACTATTTTGTCTTCCGGATCGGCCAGGAACTTCGCAAGGAAGAAGGCAGAGGCTGAAGTTATGTTATCCAATGGGATCTCCAAATTCTCTTCCCCCTTCCCTTTTCTTTTCACCGACAAAGTTTGTCCTGCGTACGTTTTTTTGAGTTTATCTGCCTACGATTGGGGGGGTGTTTGTTTCCCTCTCTCCCCTGTTGCAACTCCTTCGTCTTTTGTGCCCCCTTCAACAGTTCCACTAGGGAGGGGGATGGTTGGGGGCTTGACTCCTTCACGTGATTTGGGGGGGGGGAACGAAAGGAAGAAGAGGTTGTGTCCCCTCCCATCTCCGTCCTCTCTTGTCTTTCCCGGGGTCTCCAGTCCATCGAGTGGTGTCCCATTGCTCCTTGATACCAAACCACTTGTGCCTTTCCCCTCCCTTTTTTTCTTCTCGCCTCATGCTTTAAGATAGTCATGCTTCTTTTTATTGGGGGGGGACAATCGGGTAGTCAATCAATTAGTCGATCAATCAATCAATTAATCGGTCGGCTCAACCCCGATAGCCAGTCTTTTATTGAGTTCGATTTTCAGTCTCTGGCGAAAAAGTTTGCGGGAAACCTTTTGGGGATTCCTCCTAGTTTTTTTTTTTTTTTTTAAGGGGAGGTGCCCAAGGACGACTGAAGCACGCACGACAACCCTCCCGTTGTATTTGAATGATTGCTTGGATGATTGCTTTGGTATTTCTTTCTTTTCGTCGCTCAATCAGCCAACACGATCTGCCCTGACCACTCGATCGATCTTTTCGTCGCTAAAAAAAAAACGTTTCATCAATCTATCAACTAATCAATCTATCAATTAATCAATCAATCAATCAATCAACCTATCAATCAATCGATCAATTAATGTCAATCAATCAAACAACCCAACCAGTTAAGCAATCAGTCGATTAATCTATTAACTCGAGATCGTCGGGGTGCGTATGCGAAAGAAAGGAGGGTCGTTATCAATCAATCAACTAATCAATCCCTCATACGTGGCTTCGGCCAATTCAATCACTCGGTCAATCACCAATCAATCAATCAGTTAAAAAGTAGTCGTAGCATAACTCCACTCAGAAGCAAGCCGGGGATAGTCGAAGGCAGAATATAAGTAAATTCAAATCATCAATCAATCAATCAATCAATCAAATCAAGCTGCTTGCACGCCTCCCTCCATGCCTCGGAACCAGCGTGGCGTAAGTTAGAGGGATGAAAAAGAGCGAGGTGGGAAAATCGTAAGGTGGGTGGGGAGTGATGTGGACCGGGGATAGCATGAGTGCGCGGTGGGAGATTGCAGCTCCTGGGCAGCGTGGTACAAGTCGGAGGAAGTTGGGATCGGGTGGGATGCCAGTCCAGAGGGGGTCGGGGTCAAGTGGGGTGCGAGTCGGGAGGGGGCACGGATCAGTGGGGGTCGGGATCGGCCAGGGTGGACGTCGGATTGGAAAAATGAGG
>BFEA01000020.1:3704645-3719229 GCA_003427395.1 Chara braunii | reverse complement strand
TGTTTGTTGCTTCTCACTTGGTTCCAACACAGTCGAGAGTTCACTCATCGGATTAAGTCGGTATCGATGGCCACATTCACAGCGGAGGAAGTGCGCAATTTGCAAGAAGGTGGAAACGAGGTAGGCGATGTGTGGCTCAAACCGTGATTAGTCTCAAATATATAGGTCCTGCAACCTGTTGTTAAAACTGCGAGTACCCCAGGCGGTCTTAGGTCCCCTCTGATGCAAATGCATATGGACCCGCGCAGCGCACAGATTCGTCCTCTGCGTTAACGCGTAAACACGTGGTAGGTACTGGTGGTTTAAAATTGCCAGTACATGGCGCCAGCCTTGCACAATTTCTTCATCGCCTTTTCCTTAATATTTTGGAGGCTCGTGGCTACCGGACCATAATGTCCGGTGGCGCGAGCCAAGAAAGAAAAAAAGTGCGCCGCTGGCTGTTCTGCAGAGCTTGGTGTGTGTTCCCAGGGTGTACCGGACCAAACTGGCTGTGCCGCCAGGCCCGGGTGTACTGGAGGTTAAGGCCCACGACTCTGGGCCTCACCAAAGAAAAAAGGGGTGAGTTAGCATACGTCCGAAACTCTCCGGGGGGTTCCAGGGTACCGGACAAAAATGGCTGGCACAGGCACAGGCAATGCGAAAACACAAATCGCACCTGCACTACCGTCTTCCCCGAACATAATGCACCCTATAAATGAATGTATACAAGCTATATTTCCGGCCAGATACTGCCAAAATAAGGGTGCATTGTGTTAGGGTGAAGACGGTAGTTTGTGTGTGTGTGTGTGTGTGTGTGTTTTGTCTCCTCTCCCCGGCGCGCAGCATGACGTAGGATTGGTAATGTTTTTTGTAAGTGGTAATTGAAATTTGGTTGCTGCGACCTGTAGGCTATTGGGGTTAGATAGAGCACTGGCCGAAGTTTTGAACGCATCGGGACATGGTGTCCGTCCAGATGCATTCAAAAATCTTGGGCGTAGTCGCAGCACTCGCCCCCTGCCCAAAGTTTTGATGGACATGGCATCCGTCCAGATGCATTCAAAACCTTGGGCGTAGTCGCACCACTTGCGCACCGCCAAAGTTTTGAATGCATCTGGACATGGCGCCTGTCGAGATGCCATGGGGGTATTGGGGGCCGCCATGGGGTTGGAGGGGGGGTATAGGGGGGTATTAGGGGGTATAGGAGTGGGATAGGGGGTATTGGGGGGGGGGTAATGAGGATGTTGGGGGCGGCTTGGGGGTGTTGGGGGGCTGCCATGGGGGTGTTGGTGGGGTTATTAGGGGTTCTGGACCCTGTTTTTTTTCCTTTTTTTTGGGGGGGGGTGCGTAAGAACCCCAGACCGGTAGCTGCTGACCAGTCAAGGGCTGCCGACCGTCCCCGTTGTTGGGGTATTTTGTTTTGTTCTGGTAATCTTGTCTGCATCCCGGTTGGTTTTGTCCCGTTATTCGGTCTATTCAGTCAGCAGGTAGCGGTGCTTTATGTGGGACCAGTCATCCGGCCTTTTTATTGTTTTGGCATCCCGGTTGGTTGTTCCCCGTTGTTCGGCCTTTTGGAAAGCGGGGCGGTGCTTGCATGTGGGAATCGTCATCCGGGATTGTTTTTTATACCGGTCCTCCGGGTTCTTTGTGATTTTTTTGCAGACAAGAATGTTTGACATCCTGGTTGGTCTTGTCCCGTCGTTTGGCCTGTGGGCAGGGGCGGTGCTTGCATGCGGGACTTGTCATCTGGGATCTGTTTTGTTGCCCCCTGTTCTGTATTATTTGGCTGTTCCCTTCCTCTTTTCTTTGCCTCTTTGCCTTTTGGCTGTGTGCAAGTGGGTCGATATGACACACGGGGTTGGGGGCAGCCGCTGCTCAACCTACATCCACGTGGGCGGCCTTGTACGCAAGAGGTTCTGAACAGGGGGAGTCTTGTAAGGAAGAAGATTAAAAATGAATTAAGTTTTTCTTGTTTTCCTTGTTTTTTTTTCTGTTTTTCGCTTTGGTGCTCTGATATCATGTGACAATATATATATAAAGCGTGACGGTCCTGAGACGTTATTATCGCATGCTGACCGGCCCCAGGCGATTCGGAATTATTTTGTTCTCTTCATCTAGGGACTTGAACTCAGGTCTGCATTTCAACAGTTTATGGATGTACCGACTGATGTAGGCCCGTCGGTAGGATATAGCTATTCTTTATTTTTGATACCGGGCTCGATTTGGTTATGTATTCTGGACCATTCAGCTTATTGCGGATTCGTGAGACAGGAGAAGAGCATGCCGGCAGCGAAGGACAAGTGAGGTTGCCGGCCCACCTGGGGCCATAGGTAGCCAGTCGGACCCTAATCCCGTGCGTGGGAAAGTTTCGTGTATGTTTGTAGGTCCGTCTAGGGTAGCAACTAGGCAGCTGAACAAGTGATGAGTCGCTGCACTGTAGCAGTTAAATATAGGACTTGTCTTTGCTTCTCTCGTCTTGTCTTGGCTTGGCCTGCTTTAGACCGGTACCGGTCAGCCGCGGCCTGTCTGCTGCAAACATTTTTTCGGTCCGGTACCTTCCCGACTTTCCTGGGACATGCTGCAAAGTTGGACTTGGGGACTGTCGGACTGTTCTGGACGCTCGTTGACTGGACTGGGCGCTTCTGGACATTTCTTGTCTGGTACCGGCTAGACCCCTACCTAACTACGACGCTTCGGTACCGCCAGCTACAGACCTTCGACAATTCGACCTTAGAGTCCTACGGCCTACCCTTCGGACAGTCCTGGGACTTTGGACTTTTCGGACCTTGGGACCGGGACTGGGTGTCTGCAGCGCGAATCCTTTCCCTGAGGGGGATATCGCTAGCGCAACCTACCCGAGATCCTTGTTCCAGTTCACTATTGTTTTCCGTTCTGCATGGATAGCAGTATGGATGTTAGGATGGGCGGAGAAAAGCTGATACCAACTATGATTGTTAAAAAACTGCTCAACTTTGGAAAAACCCTCAGACCAACTAAGAAACTCCACACAAAATCTACAGAAGAATTAACGAACACGTTTCTTGACGATGACCAAAATATTTGTGAACAATTGCGGACAATCTATTCGTGGGGAGCAACACATGCTGGAATGCTCCAATCTATTTGTGGGGAGCAGCACATGCTGGTAACCAGGCGCCGTGTCCCATATATATAGAAAAAAAAAACTTGAGATATTGGGGCCATTACCCGGCTTCGCCTAATTGGTTATGGGATGCGGCTCCTGCAACCTGTTGCTAACACCATGGGAAATGAGTTAATGTGGAGCTTCACAAAGGATGTCAGGATGCGGAGAAGAAGAAGAAGAAGAAGAAGAAGAAGAGGAATTCTCCTCTTCTTCTTCTTCTTCTTCTTCTTCTTTGAAAGATTCCGTAAGACGTAAATCTTTCGACTGGGTGTTGTGGAATTTGAAACCATTTTGTTATCTTGACTGGTTGCATGGGTGCCCGTCCTTTTAGTATTTTGTTCGTACGCAGGAAACTACGCCTGTAAAGAAAGGTGTCAAAGATAAAAAGCGCAATTAAGTACTTGCATCAATTATCGTCAGTGTCAGTAGGCCACTTGCAATTTGTCCCTCTCGAGCACACAACGTTCGAGACTCTCGAGCACACAACGTTCGAGATTCTCGAGTACACAACGTTCGAAACCTATCTGGAAACTGGATTGAAAATGTTCGATCAGTGTGACTGAATCTGGACCAGAATGCATTGGAGCGATACATTGGGAATGCTGTGTAGTGGCGCAAAAGTGGAGAGTCTCTTTGGATGTCATCAGCGTCGTGATGGTTTTGGTGAAAATGATAATTCCTCTCTGATGCCAATGCCTCTGCCTCTGTCTTGGAACTGACAAGGCGCTTGTGTTTTGTTGTGACTTGGATTGTGCGGCATGTGCACCGGACCATTGCTGACTTGTAAAAAAAGCGGGCGCGCGAGTACTTTTTGCGAGACTTTGACTTCTCGCGGCAGTCGCTTCCGGACAGTAGGTGAGCCAAGCTCGCACCATGTCTTCTTCCGATCTATAATGGATTTGCTTCATTTCCTACATGAGCATAAGGGTGCAAAACGATTGATTGATGGGTCGGTACAATGCGAGAGTGTCTACAGCTGAGCTAGCTCTATCGTTGCTCAGCAATCTCGCAGTATGTATGCTGGGCACTTCTTTAATTGGTTACGGAAACACTTTCGAAGTTACGAATAGCATGAGACAGCTTTCAGTGCTCAAAGCAATATGTGCTATTGATTCATTGCTATAGATAGACACCTCATGTGCTATTGATTCATTGCAATAGATAGACACCTTATGTGCTATTGATTCATCGTATGAGAAAATGCGATGCACGTACATTAGATAGTTCACATTTGTTTCACTGCATATTCTCTATACGATGAGCAAGTAAACAAATGTGAATTATTTAAAGAAGTCTAAATGCGTTTCACACTGTATGTATGTGCACCACATTGTTGTTTTCCAGCGCTTGCTATGAATTGTTTCAAAATTTAATTTGGACCTCAGCCGCCCGTCTTCTTGTAGTTTTATCATGTTTTGCATTGTCATGCGTACACAGACCCTCACGTGAAAATATATATATATCTGTAGAGTTTTCCATCTGGTGTGGATGAGTGGTAATCTGCTTTGATTTTCGTCACAGCTACCTTGAGGACAGTGGTGGGTGGTCCCCACCACCTCAGGGTATCAGTTGTTGGGCAGCCGTTGATGCTTAACTACGGCCGCGGTTGAGGTGGATTATCACTTGCAGTGTAATGAGTTTGGGGATTCTGCAGACTGTTTTTGAGGGTTCAGCCTCCGGATGAGTAGGGAGGTGAAACTCCGATGACGGAACAGTTTGTCACAGGCCCTCGTTTGTTGTCCTCTTCTCCCTCCCTCTCTGCCTACTGTTTACCGTAGGCAGTTCTGTTTTGATGATATATAGAATTGCCCAGTAAACTGTTGGCGGAGTGGGAGAAGAGGACAACAAACGAGCAGCTGTGACAAACTGTTTCGGCGGAGTTTCACCAACTCATCAGGAGGCTGAACCCTCATGTATATATATTTGTGCAAGTGTGCCGCTTCGGTGGCAGATCGGTGTGTGGGCACTCGGCGCTTAACCACATAAACGTGGCCAACGTTGCATCTTCTACTATATTTTCAAAATCTACCCCTCTTTTCATTTCATTTTCGTTCTATGGATGGTTTATGACGGCCTGCGGATGGAATGTGTGTGTGTGTGTGTGTGTGTGTGTGTGTGTGTGTGTGTGTGTGTGAGAGAGAGAGAGAGAGGTTTTTTTTTGAAAAACACACTTTGTCGTTTGTAGCGGTGCGTGTGAATGGTTGCAAAATTCGAAAACGCTGTTGTTAGCTAGCCGTCTTCATTCCCATGTGAACATGTTTCGCAATACGGTGCACATACCACACATGATGGTTTTTAGCGGCCCGGCAGCTTTGTTCTTGTGTGAACGTATTTTGTGATGTAATATGATATAGCTGCGTGTCTGAACGCGCCGAAAATTTATCATATGTGGTTATTTGTGGAGGTGGTTGTCTGAACGCGTCCAAAATTTCAGCTCCGTTTTTAGACGCCCATCTTTGTTGTCGTTTGGTCAGGTTTCGTACTGCCGGAGGCCCTCTACTCTTCAAATGGATGAGCAATGGAGAATTTTATGATTTAAAAATTTAGTGGAAAAAAACAGATTGGATCATGGCGATCCCCGCGGTTTGCAACTGGGCGTGCTGTCAGAGAAGTGTTCATTAAACCTTTTTTTTTTTTTCAGCTGCTGCGCGTGTTTTTCTTTTTGTCGTTCGAACATGTTTAGCAATGGACGCGATGTGATGTGTAGTACCAGGTATCGTTGTTTGTAGTCGTGCGTGTGAATGGTCGCAAATGCCGGATGCCGTTTTTAGCGGTCCGGCGGTCCGGCATGATGTTGGTGAAGGTGGTTTTGGTTCGCAGTCGCTATGTACGCGACGGAACCACAATGAAATCACACGTTCCCATACACGCATGCGATTGCTGAGTAGACCTGAAGGAGGGAATTCCACGCAAAACCGGAGTGAGATATGCAGCAAAAGAAAGCTCAGTACACAAGGGAGAATTGAAGTGAAAATTCGATTCTCAGTTGCCCCCGTCCTCCTCCAATCAATCAAGAGTACTTTTTTTATTTCAAGGATCACAACCGTCTTGTCAACGACCCCGAACAACCAAAACCAGATGTTCAACGAAGTTTCATGGAGTCTTCGTCTTCCTCCTCCGCCACCTCGTCACCCTGGCCATGGCTGCTGTAGCGACAGAACCCGCGAACTATCACCCCAGAGCCAATCTGAACTAGCACCCCCCACCCCAAAATAGTTGTGCCAGCTCAGCGCCCGCATGGAAGTGCAGCGCTAGAGATCCTTGATGAAGAAAGAAGACGACCATCCAAGTACTTCGGAGAAGAAAGTTATGGCTGCCGTGGGGGGGCCGGGGGGGGGCGAAAAGTAGACTGCCAAACGAAAGCGTTGCCAGCGCCCAAGGCCAAACAACGCAGGCACGGCGAAACGCTGGCTGCAATGAAGCCCTGCTTCAGGGCGCTCTTCAACAAACCCTGACGGCGACCAGGTATGGCCTTCACACAAAGAAGAAGATGTCGAGCTGAGTCGCAAATAGCGCTGCTGCGCCCAATCTCCCAACCCCGACACTGCTTCCCCAGCAAGGTGAAAAATGAAAAGAGTCCCGAATCCCGTTTTCTGCCCGCCCTCTACTTCTCGACTCCCTGACCTACGGGCCTACAGCGGAAAAAGCACAAAATGGCAAAACTACGGCTCCGTGTGGTCTTAAGCCTACCGACAAGAGGGAACCCCCAGCAAATGACAGGTCGAGGGAACAAGCCCTGCTGGGCTCAATCAGCAAGAAAACCTGCTGATGTGTACAAACCAACCTATCTGTTAGTCTACACCTGCTGTTTGATGCAAGTTCATTGCACACTCATCTGCTTTGTAGGTCTCTCCTCTTAACTCGCTGGTCTGCGGAGTCCGCGCTTCAGATCTTGTCTCGAACAATGATAATGTGGAGCATTGGTGGACAATGATAATGAATGATGACGATATATTCCACCAATTAAAATTTTAAATGGTATTGAGCCTCGTTGCAGTGCTTGCCGAATGTAAGAATTGGAAAATGCATCCATGTGCGAAAACGGGCAAGATGCATTCAGCATATTCTTACTTGCTAATTCGTACTCACTAAGGAGTAGTGTGTGGTCTCAATAGTGGGCTGGTCGAGGGGGGAACAAAATGCGCACAACGATTATGATTTTTTCAGAACCATTTGAAAAAAAAAAAGAAAAAAGATGTGTGAATCATCGCCATTTGAAAAAAGAAGAAGATGTGTGAATCATCATATCGGGAAAATAGGAGCATCGATCGTTTCGTTTCAAATTTTGTCAGAAAACAAAAAGAATGAGGAGAACCATAAAAAAAAAAAAAAAAAAGAGGAACCTGGAACCCTGGGGCCAAGTCCCACTAGCAGCGTTGTGTTTCCTCAATGCCCGAATCTGGACGTGATTCTGGAGATGTGCGGTTTTCTGGACGTGATTCTGGAGATGTGCAGAAAATCGCATTGAGTTTCGTCAACTGTACTTCTCCAGAAACACGTCCAGATTCAGGCGTGGAGGAAACTCAATGCTGCTAGTGGGACTCTGTCCCTGGTCTTGCGTTCTTTGTTTCCATCTCCTCAACTCCCAAGGTTTTTTTTTTTTTTTTTTTCTGTGGTTTGCATTGGCTTTATCGGTTGCTGTCAACCTATACAAGTTTGTCTGACAATGAATAGGTATCAATGAGCTGGACGCTGGACCCCCTTCCCATCCTTTTTTCCTTTTTCTTTTTTTTTCCCCTCAAAATTCAAGCTCCCAGCTTTTACTATACAACAATGGCTGTTTGATTTAAATAAAAAAAAAGAAAAAGGAAAAAAAAAACCCTGCAAAGGTACTGTTGAGCTGGAAGTGCATGTACTTGGGAATGTTAATCAATGGGTTCTTGACCTTGCAAGCGCATACCCTGTTAGATATGAAAATGATAGATGTGAATCTGGATGTGATTGCAGTCAGATGCATCGGGGTCGTGCTGTAATTTATATCAGACAGTTAAATGGAAAGTTAGCGGGGTACAATAATATTGAATAAATGTAGAGGGGTCAATGCCCCCTTTAAAATGGGTCTGTTGGGAAACAGATCGGGATTTGGCAAGTTCAAATTGGACTGGGTACAGTAAAATATTTTTTAGGGATGAAGTTGCAAAAAAAAAACAAAAACAAAAACAAAAACAAAAAACAAGAATTTGAATCATCGAATGATGAGGAAATAGCCTGCTCTCTGTGCTCTGCTGTGTATGTCAGAAAGAGTCAGTGTGGGCATACGCACACTAGCATTTTTCTTTACTCGTTTCTGGACATAATTACGACCAGATACGTCCAGGTCTGGCCACGAATACAGAGAGATACATTTGCGATAGAGCTAGTGTGAGGACACCCTGAGTGTTCTTTGTAGAAGACCTGACGGCAAGCAACCTTGATTTTTCTTCCCCCACCCCCCCCTCCCTTTTTTTTTTTGGTGAGTTTTCCCAGAGGAGAGGTGGGCCATCCTGTCTTCTTGGTTTATGGCCTTTTTTTTTATGCCCTGTCCCCACCATGTGTCACATCCAGTGAGATTTGCATCCTTGTCCTTTGTTATATCCAGTGAGATTTGAATCCTTTTCCCTTTTTCCTGTTTGTTGGTTTGTTTGTTTGTTCAGATTCACATCCTCTGTCCTTTGGAACATACGTTAAAAGTGAAACGATACAGAGAGAGAAGATTAGCATGGGCCCTGCGCAAGGATGACATTCATGGATCGAGAAATGGTCCTCTCCCCTCCCCTCCCCCCCCCCCCCCCCCCCCCCCCCCCCCCCCCCCCACCACCACCACCACCAACCCACCCACCCCCCAAAAAAAGGAGGATTCGCATCCTCTTTGAAAAATCTCAGAGAGAGATAAATGTCTAGAAATTTATAAGTAGTGGATGAAAGAGTTCGCGCATTAAAAGGAAAAAAAGAAAAAGAAATCATTGGAAAAAAACCTGCTGCAGAAAACCTGGCAGTTTGAAAATGCCCACCGTGTTCCTTTGGCAGTTAAGAGTGCCAACCGTTCAAAAACTGCTGTAGAAAACCTGGCTTGTTTTCTTTTCCAGAGAACAAGCTCCCGCGCGTCCCGCCGGTCCTCCTCCTGATCCACCGTCTCATACTCTACCTATGCAACACTCCAGCCACAATCGCGTTCACGAACTCGATGCATCCGACCGATGTAGATAGATACCTTACCGTCCGGCAGTAGATCGCGTTTGGACAGCATGACACGATTTTGGTGAGACCTCGATGAAACGATCTCTCCACTCTTCCCTCCTCCTCGTCCTGTGTGTGCCTGACCATGCACAAAGCAGCCCATGCCAAAGCACGAATCTTCCCCTTCGTGATAGCCTCACGTGAACGCACACGCGGCAGTGGCCATGGTCCTTATACTGAATGCATGGTCTTTCTTGGTGCCCATTCTTCCTTCTCGTTGACCTGCAATCGACACGCACACGTGGCAGTGGGACACTTCCTCCTTCCTTCACCCTCTAATCGCATCGTCAAACGCGCGGGTGATCCACACCTGTCCACCCTACTCACCTCCCACCCACACGGTGCACCCCGTGTCTTCTGCTCAAAACGTGTGCGCAGTGGATGACGGGCTGTCCACGATCGGTGAAGGCAGTCTGTTAACACGTTGCGCTCGTGGCTCGTGGCGTGAAGTTGGCGGTGGCGGTGCAGGGGGCGTTCAAATTCAAATTTGAATTCGGCGTGTCTGGGGCCACGCCAGCGCTTCCCGCCGACTCAAATTTTGGTACCCCGCATATGGGCCGGAGGCGGAGGCCAAGCTGAACCCTTGCCACCATAGACCTTCGCCACCCTCGGTGGACGACAGTCAAATGTCCACGTCGTATTTTCATATATCTCCAGCCGTGGGCGACTTTGTGGGACTTGTCCAACAGAACAATTTTGTAGGAAATCGTGGAACGAGAAACGAGATTCGAGAAATCCAGTCACAAAATTTTGTAGGATAGTCCAACAAGACCCTACCCTGAGGGCCTCGCCACACTGCTCACCAAATGCATGAAAGACAAAAAAACTTATAGCAGTGCCTCTTCTTCCCATGTCCTGGCGGAAGATTCATCTCATTTTGTACATTTGGTGAGTAGTGCGACCAGGCCCTAAGTCTAGGACAGACAAGGGTAAACAGGGAAGTTGGTGGGGGACCTTGTCCGTGTTTCCGGGAACTTGCAGACGCCCTGTATCTCGTAGGCTTAGCGGTGCACGTAATGATGGTATAGGATCGCATGCAGTCCTATCGTTGCCTAAATTTTCTTACCCTGTGCACTGGACCGAGGCGGTTCATTCAGTGTCGGTGAATCCTTGATGCAGTTATGGTTGTTGTATTGGGAACGGATAGAATAAATGCACAGAGCGTGCTGATAGGAGTATTTACTCGTAGATTCTGAAGAAAAGGCCTTATGATAGAGTTGATGGTAGGCTTAGAGCAGTGCGCGCAATGATGGTACAGGACTGAATGCAGTCTATCTTTCTGACCTTGTTCATCTGGACCGAGGCGGGTTCACTTCCCGCAGTGGACGCAGTCATGCATGTTGTGTTGGGAATCGATAGAATCAATCTGCGGGATGTGAGGATAGGAGTATTACTCGTAGTCTTTTTGTTCATCTGAGCTCCGTCCCGAACTATATACATGCTGTGAATGGCCTTTCTCAAGGAGCGAGCAGAAGTACTTGTCAACGGCGAAATGTCTGATCCATTTCTTGTGTCAAGATCCGTGGGCCAGGGGTGTCCTTTTGCCGCCTTATCTGTAGGTATTGTTGTCTATAAAAGCTTCCATGCCATTTTTTGTGAGAGGGCGTTGGCAATTTATGGGCCCGCTGATGCCTGCAGGGCTTCAAGATAAAGACAAGGCTTTTGCAGATATGATACTACTACCTCTTTCCCTCTCCTGGATCAGCACCTTTTATATAGCAGCCTTGAAAGATTTTATTGCAGACTTGGTGCAAGTGCCTGAGGCAGCTGGTAATTGGCAGAAGTCGGGTGTAATTTTCGCAGCCAAAAAGTCGAAAACATGTCCATTCGTTGCTGTGGATAGGAATGCTACCAGCCTGGCGCAAAATATTCCCAGTCATGAGGCCGGCGGTCTTAAACCGCAAGTACAGGGCCCCAGCTGTGCAGTCCAAAACTTGTCGCCACTAGAAAACGAGGCGGAAACATCAAACGCTGGGCCCGCCGTTGATAAATATCGATCGGCGGCCCCGGTTTTGTTTCGCGCCTCCAAAATTTGAGGTTTCAGACCCGCGGCCCAGGTGCCCATGTACTGGTGGTTTAAGCGCACACCCATCTTTTGTCCAGAATATTTCCAAATATCTGTACCTGTTAGGCCCAGATTGTCAACTATTCCTTTTTCTTTTTCTTTTTTAGTTTTTTTTCCCTTTTTTTTTTTTTTTTTTTTTGGAGGATTAACCGCTCCCGGTTACAGGTGTGGGCACTGGGGATTTCGGAAAGGCATGGATGGACAGAAGATTCTGGGAAAAAATAATTATTAATGACTTAAAAGTTGAAAATACGGTGACCGATTTAGGGCATACCAGCACTAGGACTCTCCTTGATAAGGTGGATTATCACTTACAGTGTAATCAGTCAGGAGATTCTGCAGACTGTTGAGGGTTCAGCCTCTACTGATTGATGAGTCGGTGAAACTCCGGCGAAACAGTTTGTCGCAACCCCTCGTTTGTCGTCCTCTTCTCCCTCTCTGCTGACGGTTTACCGGGCAGTTCTGTTTGACGATATATGATCGCTTTTTCATGCCGGCCATGGTGCACCTAACGACAATGGCGTCCACAAAGTAGTGGAAAAAGTCCTAGTGTGAGTAATGCCCTTACATTCTCGCAGACTCAACATGCGCAGAAGATCTTGGCTGCCATTCCGCTGCCGTGGACATAGATGGTAACTCAGCGGACGCACACCTCGAGTACAAGGTGGCTGAAAATGGATGGCTGAAAATGGATGGAGATACCGCTCTTGAGAGATCGAGGACTGCTTCGGCTCAACAGGCACCATGCTGTGCTTACAGCCGAACGGGTCAGTTGGCTCGAAAATGGGAAATCCACACTGTCCATGGGTCTACCCTGAATCGCAGGTGGCGGGTTGGGCTATAGGGTCTGCACTTTTGTGTGACCCTGCCGTGCGGGTGGCAGGGTAGTTCTCTCGGTGGTGGGTTGATGTGAGAGGGAGTGCCACTCTCTGAAGGCTTGATCGTGGTGGGCTGTGGGCGGTGGGCGGTGAGCGTCCTTGTAGGGCATGAGATAACGGTATAGATGTGTGGTCTGCCTTAAATGGTGGCAAGAGAAAAAGCTAAGTGTTGGATAAGCAGATAAACAAGGGGGAAAAAAAAAAGGCCATTCCGGGCGGGCTTTCTCGTAACGAGGGTGGCTGTAAAAAAGTAATTGTGTGCAAGGGCCCAAGGGGCTCTTGGCAGTGAGGTCGAATAGGCCCTAAGTTGGGAACGACCCTTGGCCGGATGGAGAAAAGGGCCACCTCGTGGGGTTAAATCGCTAGTACCACCTTGCCTAGGCCTGCTCCCTGCCAAGGGAAGCCAGCTCCTTGTCCCTCTCTTTGCAGCCGGTGGGATGCCTGCCTTTTTTTTTTTTTTTTTTTTTTTTTTTAATGCCCGGCTTATAAATAGCTCCATACAGTTGTTTTCGTTGAAGTAGAGATGGCCTGCCGAATCTGCTTGTTTTGTTTTTGTTCTTGCACCTCCGTGGTCCCTCCTGTGACCTCGGCCAGCGGTGCCCGGCATCCTCCAGTTCTTGCACCTCTTTTTTTTTTTTTTTTTGCACTGTAAAACAATCTTTTATTATATAAGTCAGGAAACAGGTGCAGCATCCCTCCCAACTGTGTGCCTTGTTAAACTGGAGGAACTGTGCGCACACATTTGGGAGGGATGCCGGGCCTGTTTCCTGACTTATACCATAAAAAAATGTTTTACAGTGCGAAAAAAAAAGAAGAAGAGAGAATCGGACGGACGAACAGTGCTACCAGACCAAAATGGCTTGCATCCCCAGGCAAAAAAGAAAGAAAAAAAGAAAATGTTTCTGTGACTCTGTGGAGGTTTGTGTTTTCTTTTGGTGCGGAGGACGAATCTGGCTCGGCAGAAAGAGGCTCGGAGGTAGTGGTGTTAAGGGCCTGACCCGGATGAGACTGGACGGGCTGGTGTACGGATACCAGATCCAGTAGGCGGCCCTCGGGATTGCTCCGGAAGATCTGGAGCCGGAAGCACCTGGGCCTGGTAATTCAGGAAAGACTTGTGGCAGAGGCAATTCATTCAGGGAGTAGATGGGCTCTCAGGCTGCTTCAGCTCTGTGAATGTGATTAGCGCAAGAGGAGGCAGCACCCACCGTCAGCAGCCAAGCAGTGCCAGCCATTTCTCGGCTGTTGAAGAAGGTCAGTCCCACGAAGGCCTGGGAACGGGGACGTGAGAGAGGTGGTGGTAATGGTGAGTGTGCCCTTGGAGAAAGGGCTGGAACTTGGGGGAGGAAGGAGAAGACGAGAGCCATACCTGGTGTTTGCCAAGAGGTGCACGCGCTTAATATCGCCACCTGGGTATATTCGGTGGCAGCAGGGTTGTACTCTGTGGCATGGTATGCTGGCGAAGTGTGGGCTAGATTAGAAGTGTAGAGTACGTGATCCCATTGGCTGGTGGAGCGTCCAGCTTTGCGGGCGGGGAACTATTGTTGTTGTTGTTATTATGTGGATGGTTTCGAGGAAAGAAGGGGAGAGGCCATCACCAATATCTCCACTTGGGTATCGGTGGGAGTAGTGCCGTACTCTCTTGCATTGCATACTGGGGAAGTGTGATCCCATTGGCTGGTGGAGCATCCAGCTTTGCTGGAAACTATTATTGTTGTTGTTGTTGTTATGTTGAATGGTTTCGAGGCAAGAAGGGAGAGGTTATCGCCAATCAAGAGATTTCATGATTCGTCCTTTCTCGAATTGCGTTGTGGCCATATGAGAATTCTGGCTGGTCAGTATTTTATTATTTTTTGATGCACATGTGATCTGAGAATTCTGTCCGTTCTGAATTTTTCGTTGCCGGTGTTTTAAGAAGTCTGAAAAGACTCTGAACGTGTTGGGTAATCCCCAGTCCCGCTAAATCCCTAGAGTGTAGGGATTGAGTGGGACTGGGGATCTTCCTGTTGATCTGATGTCGAGGAGTTCTTATGAGTATAACTGACCAATGCATAAACCCTTTCTACTGTTTGTTTTGTGTTTTCATCAGCAACCCAGAGAAACTGAGGGATTTTATAAAGGCCGTTTATGTGGATAAACGGTATTGTGGAGCTGGAAGAGGGGGAGCTGGAGGGAGATCAGCCCGTTCGGTAATTTTCATGCTCCTCTGTCTGCTTACCAGTGTGGAATGGGAAGAGGGTGCGGGGCGGGGGGGGGGGGGGGGGGGGGGGGGGGGGGGGGGGGGGGGGGGGGGGGGGGGGGGGGGGG
>BFEA01000020.1:3692802-3704629 GCA_003427395.1 Chara braunii | reverse complement strand
GGGGGGGGGATACCGATGTGCCTGTGTTTATTTTTTTTATTTTTTTATTTTTTTATTTTTTATTTTTTTATTTTTTTTATTTTTTTTTTGTGCTGGGTGCTGGCCAGCAGCCGGCCTGTAGGTGCTAATGGGTGGATCTGTCGGCTGGTCAATCGCCGACCAGATCTAGGGGTGCCACGACTCCAGCGTGGCTACTCTCCTTGCCTGGTTTTATTATCATTGTATCTATAGACTGAAAGTCGCACCAAATACATCTATAATACTTTCATTCTATTCGATGAAGACGATAATTGCCCTTGCATTCTTGTATCCCTTGCCCATCCTTCACCTGAAAAGAATGCTCGTTCATGATCGTTGCATCTAGACTGAAATTTGCCCCAAGTATGGCTATGATGACCGGGCATTCTATTTAGCGAAATCCCTAGCCCTTTCTTTGCCACCTTTGGTGATCCTTTCTGTATGCCTACCGTCTTCCCCCGAATAGAACATGTGGTCATTGTTGCTGCATCTACACTGAAATTTGCGCTAAATACAGTTACAACTTACAAGCCTACAACGGCTTTATGTGTTCTATTCGAGGGAAGACGGCTGGTGTGAACCCACCCAGACCCTACAGTATGCTCCACTGGGAGTCGTAGAGCTGGTGCTAGGAACCAGTGGTGTGCATGATTGCCCGAGTACACAACATACGGGTATTATAGCTATATGTGGGCTATCTCTCAGTCTAAGTACCGCAATAAAACATCTGGGTATTTTAGCTGTATGTGGGGTATCTCTCAGTCTAAGTACAGCAATAATGATGACAGTATCTCCTGATGTATGCAGGTGAAGAAGGTAGGAGTGTGCCCCCTCTCTTGCCGCAGTCTTGTGGCTTTGTAAGGTTTCAGGGTCGTTATGATTGAAAAAGGGGGGGGAATATAAGCGATTATGTGGGTTATCTCTCACTTAAAAAAAATACAGCTATAATGACTGCACTCTCTGCGATTATGTGGGGGGAAGAAGCTAGGACCATGCCCCCTCTCTCTGCTTCTTTAAACCGCCAGTACCTTTCCCAGTGGAAAAAAAAAGGCGCGGCGGTTAACACGGAGGCCGGCCGCAGCCTCGCGCACTGACCAGATGCATCCGGTATCATTGGCGCACAGGGCCCGCGGTCAATATATGGGAAAGGTAACTGGCGGTTTAATACAGACTGAAATCTGGCCCCTCTCTGCTTCTTTAATACTGGCTGCAATCTTGTGGCTTTGCAAGGTTTCGGTGTCGTGATGGTGAAAGGGTTGTGATATATGTGGTTAATAATTGTCGATGATGATTGTTTGCCAGGATGATGATGGTCCGTCAAATCGGAGGGATTCGAGAGACCGTGAATTCCCCGATGACAGACATGGGCGGTATGATGACCGACGCGATGGACGAAGGGGAAGCAGCGACAGAGGATCTGCGGATTTTGGCCGTTCCGATACAAGAGATGGAAACAGGGTCGAGAGACGAAACGATGATCGAAGAGACGGTGGCAGCTGGGGAGAGGATCGAAGGGGTGCAGCACGACACGAGGACCGCAAGAGTGCGGACTGGGAACGGGAACGGGACAGGCGGCCAGATGACCTATTCCGGTTCAGTGAAATGGATAAAGAGCGAGAGCGCAGAAACGAGGACGACAGAAGGGACCGCAGACCAGGTTATCGTGATTACCCAGAGTCACCGCCAGTGAAACACATATCTTCCGTGCTCGGGGAGAATGCACCCCCTCTCCGCGTGAGTGTCGAGTACGAGGGTCGCTCAAACGGCCGCTATGAAGATGACACCCCTGGCATATCGCCGGTGAGTTTGGCCCCTGCATGCCCGTCAACAATTTTGCGCCTCTTGCCACTCAACCCAGTACTCTCTTTTTTTTTCTTTTTTTTTTTTGGGTATTTATTCGGTCACGCATGCACTCGTAAACCCTGTGTGCTGAGCCGTGGTGCTCTCGAACATATCTGGGAGTTGATCTGTTGGAAAAAAAAATGATCGCCTTGTCTCCTCTCATCAAGCGAAAGGAGGAAGAGATCCCAACATAAAGATTTTGATGGCCTCATCTTTCAAGCTAAAGGAGGAAAAGGTCCTTTTCTGAGGCAGAGGGAACATAAATTACGCTTTCTTTCTGAGTCGGGGTTTGGGGGGGGGTACGGAAGAAGGGGGGGGGGGAATGGGGGGGATCTGAATTTTCTTTCTTTCTTTGATTGGTAAGGAAAAGAGGTCCTCTGGCCGTCCGGACATCTGTTGCAACTGGAAAGAAGATACATAGAAGATCCGCATGGCCCCTGAAGCAAGGATGACACACATAAATCGGCAAAATTTAAAATTTTCGATATAAGAAAAGAGAAGGAAACTTTAAGGAAGTCCTTCGGCCCATCCGATGAAATTGGAACGACACCCCCACCCCTGTGCAAGGATGACATGCATACATCGGGAAATGGTCCAAAATCTCCAAATTAACAAAACGAAGGGAAGCGTCCCGAAAAACAAAGAGAGGAAAAGAGGAGATGGTTCAAACTTCAAATGGTTGCTATGACGGGGCATTCGGGCTATAAGACAAACCGTAGGGGTCATTCATGATATGATGATTGCTCGTTGCCTGATGAGCTCAGGTGTAGCTTTGCGGTTGCGGTTGCTGTTGGGGTTGGGGTTTAGGGTTTTGTGGAGGGGTCTTATTGAAGGGGAGGGAGATTATAGGTTGTTATAGGTGTTGAAGTTAGGAGGTGTTTGGTAGACAATGGAGTGGCTGAGTACTGTGGGTGACTGCCATCCGTCTAGTATCCCACCTCTACAACAACCTGGGCTTAAGCCACTAGTACCTTTCCCGCGTGGGAAAATAGGGAAAACTGGCTGTTTTCCCAATCGCCTGAATTTTCGGAGGTCGGGCCCGACGACGACTGCCATTGATAAATCTGATCGGCGGCCGTCGTTTCGTTTCGGCCTCCGAAAAGGTCGGTGGCCCAGCGGAGGCCCTCTATTTTCCCACGCGCCAAAGGTACTAGTGGTTTTAAAAAAAAAAAAAAAAAAGCAACTTTGACTCTGTCGTCGGCTCACAAAAGTTGTTTTGAGGTTGTCTGCAGTACAAACAAGAAAGATGTTGAACCACCACCAGTAATTTGCCCAGCCATTTTATTTTATTTTTGCAACGTGGCCACGCACGGGCTACAACTTCAAAACAAGCCTTTTTTTTTTTTCCCCTGCAACGTGGCCGTGGACTGGTGGCGTCAGTGAAAGAAGAAAAAGCACTGGCTTGTTTTTGTTTGGCCCGCAGCCGGGGGGATCTGCTTCAGCAAAAGGAAGCTGCCTCCAAGTACCGGCGGTTTAAATGTAATGAAGGAGGGTGTTGCGGGAAAAGGGGTAGCGGAGAAAGTGTGCTGAACTTAGTCTGAAGTGTGTAATGCTGTGTGGGGGAATTTTCAGACTCGTTTACTTTCTCTGATGTGATGAAGCTCTGCAATTCTGAATCTGGTCTTTCTATGTGGGTTTGGGAGAAGAATAGTATGTGGGGTGTTGGATGACATGACACTGACGTATACAGCGTGTGGGTGGTGTTTCCGGGAACCGTGCCCAGCATCAACGGAGCTCAGCGCGACCTGGGAGTGTGGCTGGAAGTGAGGACTCAGGCAGGCCTGACAGTGAAGGAGGCCATAAGAGGAAGAACTCCATTCCACTTATCGACTTCAATCTGGACGGAGAGCCTGCCGCCACATCAACGCAGCCGCAGAGTGAAGACGGGGGGGCCTTTATCGTTGCCAACTCTGTCGCATCATCGTCGGCGACGGCAGGCTGGGCAACGTTTGATGTCTCTCCTCCGCAGGGGGGACCCGGAGCTGGTGGAGGGGAGTTCGATTCCTTCGGCCGCGGGCTCTTCGCCGGTTCTGCCGCAGGCACCGGTGCTGCTCTTGGGGCTACTACAACTGCTACAGTGGGTGGAGCTGTTGGCCCGGATGGGTCTGCTGCATGGGATGGACCGTGGGCCGGCGGAATGAACTCTGCAAACGCCGTGAATTCGGTTACTGTCGCAACTCAGGGCCAGAATGAATGGGCATCATTTGACACCGACTCCTCAAGCCAAGTTCAGCCGGCTCAGACGCCAATGCAGCCTCAGGCACAACAGGTTAGTGAAAACACACATCAAATCCTAATTGTGTCTTCCTATTGTGCAGAACAATGCACGCCCTCCATGGAGTACTAAAGGGCAACCCCTCCATGGAGGGGTTGCATGGAGGGGGTGCACGGAGGGGGTGCATGGAGGGGTTGCATGGAGGGGGTGCATGGAGGGGGTGCATTGAGGGGTTGACACCGCCTCCACTGTCTGAACTCATAGAAGAAACGCTTCTCAGGCTTAGGGTTCGGAGTTAGGGTCTCGTCAGAGCCGTCACACAGGACCATGCTTGTGTTTTCTTTCTTGCCCAGCCCATTTTCTAAGGGGACTGTCCGCGCTAGGAGCTCGGTTGGTAGAGCATGAAAGTGGCATTGAGGAGATTGCGGGTTCGATTCCCTGCGGTCTCTGTTTCAAGCCCCCACAGCCTCCTGCGGCTCACTACGGGCTCACCAGCTGAGATAGTTGGCTTGCCCCCCCCCCCCCCCCCCCCCCAACCCTGGGTAGGGTTGGAAGGAGCGTTGCTCTCCCATCCACCTCCTGGGGTTAGGAAGAAAGCTGCGGTGCTTATTAGACACGGGAGGAGGTCGATGTCAACCCATAATTGCAACAACTGGCAACAAAAAACTGGACTTTGATAAAGAGCTTAGGTAGTGTGAGGTATATGAGTGAACAATATAGCTTAGTTAAAATAAATAAAAAGATAATAAAATAATAAAAGAATAATGAAATAAAAACAAACAATAATATAATGATAAAAAATAATAAAAAAATAATAATGTTTTAAAAAAGCACAAACAAGAAGGGGACTAACCCCCTTATCTTATTTGAGTCCGCTTCATTCCATCAGATAATCACCTGGTGTTCCTGCCTTGTGGCTGAGCAGCACACACATGCAGCTGTGGTTAACCAGATCCTGAGTACAAACCGTGATATGGTTGGATACATTTTTTAAGTACCACAATTACACTACAGAGTCTAACCAAACCCCTTCAGAGGGAAACAAAGGGAAAAAAGGAAGAGTCGGCTGATGTGAAGTCTGTTGGAAGTGGAGTGGACGGTATTGCGCTTGTTGGTAGAGGTTTATTTTATGCAGTGGCCAGCGACGACATCAACGTGTTTTTGACGCCAGAACCATCGATTCTTCGTGACTGTTGCCGTTCACTTCCTGGCTGGGTCGGTGGGGTCGGTTTCCCTCCCCGCGTACTACCGCGGCTTTGTCGACCTTTCTCATATGATCCCACTTGCTTTGTTTGGAGGGGGAGGGGGGGCGGGGGGGAGCGGGGAGGAGAAAGTGGTTGAAAAATTTGCGGGTTGATTGACTGGTGTTCTTTCTCTACTGTCCATCTGTGACATTTTCTTCGACTGCGGTGCTCCAGCTCTGAACAAGATCCCCATCCTCCAGCATTGATGAGAGATTTCGTGCATGTGTGTGTGCGTGTGCGTGTGTGTGAGAGAGAGAGGTGTGTGTGTGTGTGTGTGTGTGTGTGTGTGTGTGTGTGTGTATGGGCATGTTTGCTATTCACAACTCCACACAAGAAAAGCAAGACTGTGCCAGAGTGTTCTGATGGATGCATTTGACTGATGGATAAGGACTCTCAGCACATCGGCCGGAGTTAGCAATACCCCTGAGAGAGAAAAGTAGTAGACTTTACTCACACCAACACATGCAATCCTAGCAGACTGTTGATCCAAACCCCTTTTCAAGAATGGCAGTAAGTCTGAAAAACTGGTGTCGAATCTCGATCGTGTTGATTGTTCAAGACCTCACTAACTGTCAACAACAACTCTCTCCCTCTCTCTCTCTCACTCACACACACACACACACACACACACACACACACACACACACACACACACACACACCTCACACACACACACACACCTCTCTCTCTCACACCGACACACACACACACACACACACACACCTCTCTCTCACACACACACACACACACACACACACACAAACCACTTGGAAAATAGTAAAATACAGACATGGAAAACAGGTGTAAAACAGTAAAACCCGGAAACGTTTCTTAAACTTTCTTTCTAGCCTTTTGTTGCAGGCATTGCTGGAAGAAGCAGAGTTGCAGTTGGGCACAATGTTTTATGGTATTCAGTGGCCTAGCTCAGTTGGTAAGGCACACAAGTGGCATTTAGAAGGTCTTGGGTTCAGTCCCCATTGCCCTCAACTTCCCTCAAGAACCATCCTCGGCAAGCTTGGCACCCGCCACGTAGAGATAGCCCATTGGTTCCCCCGAGCGGTATTGAGCGGTGACTGCCGATGTTTGTAGGGGGAGGGGACCGGAGGGGAGGCACAGGGACTGGCCCATCGAAGAAGCTCAGTCCTGATGCTACTACCGGCTGACCCCTGGCTGGTATCGCTCACCTGCAGGTCGGGTGTAGCCCCCGCGTGTTCCCTCTTTGGAGGCTTGAAGTTGCGCTGGCTGCGACGGGGTTCCCCGTAATACTATAATGATAAATAAAAAAGCCCTGAAAGCTAGGCCATTTTCCCAGGCGCCCGGGCACCCAAGTTGTGCCTGAAAACACACCCGGGTGACCAGCCAGGCATGACCCCCGGGCAGGGTCCGTGGCAGCCCCAGCACAACAAAAAAAACAAAACAAAACAAAGTTCAAAATCTGGAAAAAAAATATGTTGTGTAGAATTGCAATACAAACAACTTTTGGCTGAGGGTCACATCAGAATTCCTCACGGAACTAAAGACAAAAAAGAAAATGACCGAATCACACCAAGGCACCCCCCTTCAAACCCATTTAGGCCCTTTAAAAATAATTTATACCCCCCTTGGCCCCCCTTTAGTGCCAACACTGAAAAAAAGAAGAGAGCCCGGATTTGGGCTCCTCTCTGAGAGCGCGGAAAACCCCCACCGCCATTTTTTTTTTCTTTCTTTTTTTTTTTCCCATGCCCGGGTATCCTGGGCGTCAGACCCCCCCAGGCATCATGCCCGGGTGACCGGCCGGTCATGAAAATCTTCCTAGCCTGAATTGCTTGGGCTTAAAAAGAATTAGCCTTAAAAAAAGAGGTTTTCTGTCTCAGGTGTGGGCCTGAGCGGGATATGAACTCTAGACCAGCAAGTCAAGAATGGTATGCATGTCCCCTGGGTAGGCTGAAGCCCTGTTTCGTGTGCTGATTTTTACAGGGTTAGCGTGATGGTGCTTAATGTTCTCTCTGTTTGCCGTTCTGATTACGGAGGTCGTCACGAACATCGCTAAACTTCGGCACTGCGACTGAAGCCGACAGGCGTTGAAATCTTGATTTGTAACTCCGTCCTTTTCTTTTTTGTTTTCTTTAGCGTCTGTTGGCTACACGCTTGCCTCATCAGTCTTCCCCCAACATAATGCACCCTCATTCTGAATGCATACAAGCGAACATTCCAGTCCGATACGGTCAAAATGAGGGTGCGTTGTGTTCGGGGGAAGACGGTAGGCGTTCTCTCGTTCAATATCGATGAATTACAACAATGATCAATCTCTTCCTGTTGCGGTGAAACTTGAAAGTAGTATTTGAATTTTGAATCTTCAATCTTGTGTCAGCCTGTAATTGGACTACAGCATCAAAAGAAAAAAAGAAAAAAAAGGTCTAAAGCATCAAGGTAGAGATGGTTTGTCATGGGTAGGTAGGTTGCAATCTGTGTGTGGTGAAGAGCTTTACTGATGCACGAGTGGACATTTTCTGATGTTCCCCAACATGTTTTTTTTTTTGTTTTTTTGTTTTTGTTTTTGTTTTCCTCCTTTGCGCAGGGGCCATGCTAATCATCTCTGTATCGTTCCAATTTTAACGGATGTTTTTGTGTTTTTTCAGTGGGACACATTTGGTGCAGCACAGCGCAATGTCCTATTGTCATCACCACAGCAGCAGCAGCAGCAGCAGAAGCAACAGCAGCAAATGTCCACCCAGCAGCAGCAGCAAACGTCCGCCCAGCAGCAGCAGCAAACAGCCGCCCAGCAGCAGCAGCAGCAGCAGCAGCAGCAGTTTCAGCAGGTTTTGCAGCCGTCACAACCCCAGCAGGTGCAACAGCAAGCACAGGGAGTGAATCTTCAGAGAAGCCTCTCTGCCCGCAGTGTTCCGTCTCCAACAGCTCAACAAGCACAGACATCTTCAAGACCAGCGTTACCTGATGTAAGTTCCACGTACCCATTACTGCGACGCTACACCTATTTGTTTGTTTGTTTGTTTGTTTGTTTGTTTGTTTGTTTGCTTGCTTGTTTGTTTGTCTGTTTGTCTGTTTGTGTGGTCGAGGGAGCGGTTCATTCATTTATTTCATTCCTTCATTGCCTTTCCTGTGTGCTCATTCATTTGTTCATTTGTTCGGTCGTTGGTTTGTCTGTATGTCCATTCATGTGTGTTTTTGTCTGTACGTCCGTTCATGTGATGTTTTGTTTTTGGTTGGTTGATTCGTTCGTTTGGTTGCCCGGTCTTTCGTTTGTTCGTCGGTCGTTCATTCGTTTGTCCGTCCGTTCTCTTCGTTCTCTTCGTTCGTTTGGTCGGTCGGTCGCTCATTCTTTTGTCCTGTGATTTGCTCGTTCGTCTTTGCGGTTGTTCGTCCATTGGTTCGTTTGTTCCTTCGTTTTTTTTGTCCATTCGCTCGACCCAATGCTGAAAAATGGAGTTGGTGGTGCCCACGCCCGCCTTCGGGCAATTCCATCCTGCACTCTGCTCTCTGACGGCTGTGAGTTCCTGAGGAGTCTGTTACCTGCGACTTCCACTTCCAGCTTGCTTTGCTCGGATTCTTTTTTTTCTTGATGCTCAGGCGGGCGGGCCCAGAATACGAGGTATTCCGCACTCCAGTACGTCCTCACCTGTTCTCTTCGGAGAATACGAGAGGGGTGCCGGCGGGCGGTCCTCCAGACGAACCTGCCACAACAGCCTGCATGAGTGGTGTGTAACTTTCTCTTTTGAACACGGTTATGGGATTTGTTGCTCTCTTTTATGCAATGTTCGACATCTGCGCCATTGTTTTTTTTTTTTTTTTTTTTTAAATACCATTGTAGTATGATGGTACTGCTTGGGCTCTCGAGGGTTTGCGCAGCTTTGTGGTATGATCTGTGGGACTGAAACGTACAGCGGAGCGGAGTGAATCCGATTTACGACATGGGATCGTCTGCGGTAGTTTTCCGTTGCAAGGATGTGCAGTGAAAACAGTGCGTACTGCATGGACACAGATATTGCTTGAAATGTGTTTTCGATACAGCTTTGGATTGAGAGGAGGACCTGAAGGAGTAATAAATCACAATACAAGACAACATGTTGTTGTTTTTTTATTTTTTTTTATTTTTAAATTTATTATTTAATTTAATGAATTTTTTTATTTGTATTTGGCCTCTTGATGCAGGAGTTCTTTACAGAGGCTTATGCGCCTGCAACGGCTGCGTCATTCTATGGTATGCAGCAGGCCGGGAGGCTTATTCCTGGCGCTCAGTACGCAGCTATGGCTGGTGGCATGATGGTTTGTCTATTTTCCATCCACCTCCGCAGTCTAGGTTCTCCCTTAGGTCCTTCCAGGTTAAGCCCAGGCCCCATTGGTGCTATGTTCATGTTTGCAAGCATGAACCTGGCTGCAGCATCAAAATGAGTGCACACTTATTCCACTGGTTCAACCCCTCCAGCACAATTTTCGTCTTTTTGCGCACCCTGCTCACGAAGCACAGCTCCACTGTTATCTGTGAATATGTACTACCTTATATGTTTAATATGCTCTTGCTTGGCTAGACCAAATGGTTGTATCATTTGTTTCGGTTTGTTGATATCAGAATTTAATTCAATTTATGGATAGAATTCAAGACTCTAGTCAGTCCTTCGGGATATCTGTTAAAATTGGAACGATACAGAGAAGATTAGCATGNCCCCCCCCCCCCCCCCCCCCAAAAAAAGAAAAAAAAGAAAAAAAAAGAAAAGAATTCAAGACTCTACTTCACTTCTACGAGCCGAGTTCCGATGATTAGAGTCATCATTCCAGACTTTCTTTTTTTTTTCCCCAGACTAATTTTAGCTTGAGATCTTTAAATTTGAAAGCAATGAAAGGTTCTCATCAGAAAGAAAATGGCTGGGCCCACCCTTCTAGTAAACCACCAGTACATGGCCCCACCCTTGCAGACCGAAACGTGTTGCCGCAAGAAAACGAGGGCGAATTGTCGAACGCTGGGCCTGCCGTTGATAAATTGGAAAACGAGGCCGAATCGTCGAACGCTGGGCCTGCGGTAGATAAATTGGAAAACGAGGCCGAATCGTCGAACGCTGGGCCTGCGGTAGATAAATTGGATCGGCCGTCGCATTTTCTTTTCGCGCTTCCAGGTTTCGAGCTGTCAGGCCCGTGGCCCAGGTGCCCATGTACTGGTGTGCTTTAAACCACTACCGGTAGTACCTTTGTCGCTTCAGAAATGAGGGAAAACGCTGATTCCCGAAGAATTCGGAGGCCGGGCCCGATGACAGCTGTCATTGATAAGAAAATCTAATCGGCGGCCGTCGTTTCGTTTCGTTTCGGCCCACCTGAAAGGTCGGAGGCCCGCTATTTTCCAAAACGATGAAGGTACACTAGTGCTTTAATAAGAATTTCCTGAAAGATCGAGCACACGTGTATCCGTTTAGAATGCACTGACCTTGGTCACCTGTTGGAGAATGTGTTCTTGTCTTCTTTAGTTCTCTTCCTCTTCCCACCCTTCGCCTTTGTTCCATTGTCATCTGTGAGAGAGAGAGAGAGAGAGAGAGAGAGAGAGAGAGAGAGAGATCCCAAAGTCTGTTTGAGGTGTGTTCTAGTTCTTTTCGTATTGTAGGTTCCGGCGAGTGATTCGTATTTACAGCAGCAATTTCTTTGGGGCAGCTGTACCACTATTGATTCATTACGCTCCAAGCCTCCAACAGGCTTTGTGGCAGTCTGGCAGAGGCATGTGTACTATTTGAGCAAAGGGTATAGAAGCATTCTACGACGAAAGCACTTTCCTTCCTCTGCCTCCTCGTCGCAGAATGCTTCGACGTATCGTACGTAGGCACTTTTACGAGCTATACGCATAAGCAATGTTTTTGGCGCAGGCGTACCACTGTTCATCAAGAGACTTCGTGGACAGATATCACACTGAAGAACCCTCTACATTGCGATCGTTTTTTTTGACAAACCAAAAGTGGCATTTCCCCGAGCCTAAAGAGCACAGTGCCGCTGCGAGGAAAATTAATTATGGTACTCCCACCCCCTTCGGTCCCCACTTAACCTCCGCTGGACTGCGCACTGTAGATTTTGGCGTGGTACTTGTAGACAATAAAAATGAACAAGTTCACGGGCCGTTGGAATGATGGTTCGTCTACGAGTACCGGGCCAAAGGCCTGGTAGAAGTCCCGCGGGTGGGGGAATGGCACCACAATTATTTTTCTGCAGAGCGGCACTTATGATTCTAGCCCCATGAGGGAATTGCAACTTCTGGGTTGTCAAAATAGGTCCAGATACCAACGGGCCTAGCTCAGTTGGTACACCCATAAAGTGTTGAAATGCAGACCCAAGTTCGAATCCAGATGGAACCAAATGAACTTTACATGCCTGAATTACCTAGGGCCAGTCAGTTTCACGATGTTATCTCAAGGTTGTCGCCCTTTAAAAGGAAGGAAGGGGGTGGGGTGGGGGGGGGGAAGGTCCGGATGAAGTGGTGGCTTAATATATGTTGCAGGCGTGCAACCCTTCATGGGTAGTATGGTCGACTTGGGCA
>BFEA01000020.1:3677548-3691382 GCA_003427395.1 Chara braunii | reverse complement strand
AGCCCACAAAATCCCTCCAATGAAAAGTCTTTTTATGTGTTTCAGTATTCTTAAGCCGCAGTAGCTCTGCAGAGTCCATCGCGGCAAATGCCCTATTGTGTGAATGGGTCGTTGAAGGATCTCCTGTTTTCACGGAAGTCCGACAAATTAATAAAAAAGAAGGAAAAAAAAGAAGTCCGACAGCACGAAGCGCACAAAATCCCTCCAATGAAAAGTTTTTTTAATGTTTTTCAGCATTCTTAAGGTGCAGTAGCTCTGAAGAGTCCATCGCGGGAATGCCCTATTATGTGAATGGGCTCGTTGAAGGATCTCCCGTTTTCACGGAAATTTCGCCGCCAAGTCAGTGAACTTTCACGTGGTCCTCTCCAAGCTCCTACATAAAAGGAGGACCATGCTACAACTTCTATCTAGGGCCTTGGTGCATGACTCAACACTCTACGTGCATTGGACGCCTTTCTGGACTAGATGCATTTGGGGGAGTCCAACATTTTGAATGCATCTGGACTATTTTGATGTGTTGGAATATGGGTGTGGCAGAGGAGGGGACGTTTGAGATCTGCTGGGGAAAGCCGGGATCGGGATGGGAGATGGGGCAACAACAGGAGGAAAATTGGGTTTTCAATGTGGGGCAGGTGAGGGTTGAACTGGACTGCAAGGGTGGGAGCGGAGGGACGTTTGAGATCTGCTGGGGAAAGCCGGGATCGGGATGGGAGATGGGGCAACAACAGGGGTAAAGTTGGGTTTTCGATGTGGGGCAGGTGAGGGTTGAGCTGGAGTGCAAGGGCAGATGGCTCTCTGGGGAACAGCCATTTCCGCGCATATACTTACGCGATCGGAAGTTCGTATTGGCTCTGAAAAAGCCGAAGAACGACGCAGGCATGCTTGGTCGTTGGGCTACGTTGTTACAGCGTTTGGAAGTTCGACATTCAGCTTCTCCTTCGACATTCAGCGTAGGAAGCACGAAAGACATGGCAACGCCGACGGACTTACGCGCCTGCAGTGGCCCGCTAAGTGAGGACTTAAGAGTGAGCTTGCTTTGGGCGGTGAAGGAGAGGGTAGGGTTGAGTGGATAGGGTAAACCCGAGATCAGGGAAAGCATGTGGCGCAGGTATTAGAGTTGGGGCAGATGGGGAAGCGAGGTCGGCGAGGGTGGCAAGTAGGGAGATGGTGGAGTTGGGAGGAGACCAAGAGGAAGCAAGGGTAGTGGCAAGAAGCACGGGTAGATAAGGGGAAGTTGAGGGGACATGGCGAAGAGAGGGGGGCAAGGGAAGGGGGTGATGCAATCAAACTCGACTTGAGACTTACTCACAACATGCATACACAGGACTGATGGCAGAACCAAACTCTTCAACTCAGAATCAACAATGAACTTGCACTTTAACTCTGTTCAAAACAACTGTACAACTTGCGGCTATGGCCGCCGAACACTGTCTCCAACACCAGCTTCACTCTCCCTCATGCACACATGTACGCGGATCACCCTGAATGTCCACGCTACACAGACATACACTCTGCACACTCTGTCTGCACCAACAGCTGGGCGGCCATGGCCACCGTCGTCTTCCTCCTAGCCATGGCCACCCGTGTCTTCCTCACTGGCCAGCTATGGCCGCTATCTTCCTCACAGCCCACTTCCTCTCCGGGCACCTGTAGACCTCCATGCACAAGAAACCAAGGCAGCTCTTCCACATGCCTCACAGGCGAATGAATGAATGGCTGGACGCTGCCTCTTTATTTATACTTCTTCGGAGGTACCCGGCCCTGCCTCAAAACGTGTGGGCCTGGGCCAAATCATGTGACCCAGGGAAGCTTCCAGACGTGTTTGGCCTTCTGGGTCAAAACGCGTGGAACCCACCGTGTGGTCCGGAACCTTCTCCACGTGCAGCCCCTACCCCTGGTACTTGCTAACTGGACTGGCCTACAGGGACCTACGACCTTCTCGAGCCTACAGACTTACAGACAGACTCTAGGCCTCAGTAGACTCAGATAGAGACTTCTAGAACAGACCTTCCTAAGCCTAACGGTAATAGACCTCACTCCTATTCTACAGACCTAGGGATCGAGTCCTCCTATCCGACCTACAGACTACCCTAGGGGGTAGGACAGGTCACGGGATCGATCGAGTCCTACACAGATCACTGGGTCTATGTACAGGGTACAGCGTAGGTCCAGGGATCGAATCTCACTCAGCACACAGGGTCAATGTACAGGGCTCGGGCACAGGGTACACGGCAGGTCTAGGGATCGAATCTCACTCAGCACACTGGGTCTATGTACAGGGTACAGGGTACAGGTCTAGGGATCGAATCTCTGTGTCTGCAAATGTCGAGACAACTGGGTGAAACCGTTTCAGGTGAGCACTGAGCAGGGCAATTATGATCATGAAAAACCCTCCCATTATGAAATTTATAATTTAGGTAGAGTCAATGATTTGGCTGGGGAAAAACAGCCATTGTATTCGAGCTGTGAAAGCGTTACATGGAAATTCCCAGTCGATGTTGAGGCGCCGGTAATCTCACCTTGCTATCTGTATTATCACTCTTTTCATGAGGGACGCCGGGCCCAGTTGGGCCCACTTCTCAGCACGTGGTGGTCCCCACGGATACTGATCAACGTACTGTAGGGCATCAGGCCCCGCCACGCACGCACACCCTCGAACCGGAACCCTCAGCCAAGGGAACGAAGTCTCGTATCCACTACAACACCACGCTTGGGAGGTGACGCTGTTATTAAAACTGGATCCATACTGGTCGTGATATCCCACACCACACACACGGCAACCGAACGCACACTCTGCTCGGACAGCACGCGACCCACCACCGCTACTTGTAACCGGGTCACTCCAACGAATAGACTGGGGCATTGTTTCCAAAAAAAAAAGAAAAAAAAAGATCACGATCGTGAACTGTTTGTTGTGAGGAGAGTTGTAGGACCGCCCTCACCCAAATGGAAAGCATAGTGGTCATTATAGCCGTATTCGGTGCAACTTTCAGTCTACAGTCTGTGTGTGTGTGTGTGTGTGTGTGTGTAGGATAAGCAAAATCGGAATAAATCTTCAGTTAGAACATGGAAATGTACACTGCCACACTTTCTTTCTTCTTCTTTTTTTTCATGTGTCATCAACTGAGCAGCCTGCCAATGTGCAAAACGGGAAGGATTCTCCCGCAAGAACGTATGAAGATGCACCGCGACGGACAGATACATTGAAAAGAAATCCCAGTGTGAGTATGAACTAAGGAGCTGTCAGATGCAAATGTCACCCCCCGCGCGCGCGCGCGCGAGAGAGAGAGAGAGAGAGAGAGAGAGAGAGAGAGAGAGAGAGAGAGAGAGAGAACACCTTGCGGCTGACCTCTAGTACTTCCATTAATAGGATGAGCGAAATCGAATGAATCTACCACTAGAACATAGAAATATACATTGCCGCACGTACGTATGTGTGTGTGTGTGCTAGAGAGAGAGAGAGAGAGAGAGAGAGAGAGAGAGAGAGAGAGAGAGAGAGAGAGAGAGAGAGAGAGAGTTTTCCATCGATAGGATAGCCAAGGCACAGACCAACAGGTAAGTCTCCAACCCCAAACACAAGGCACCCTGATAATGAATGAATGAATGCAAGCCATCTTTCCGGTCTGGTGCGCAGCCAAAATGAGAGTGTCTCGCTTAAACAGAGAGTAGAGACAGTGTACCCAGACTATCGTCTCCCCCGAAACACAAGGCACCTGAATGAATGCAAGCGATTCATCTTTCCGGTCCGGTGTGCAGCCAAAATGAGGATGTCTTTGCTTAAACCGTTTAGTCCGAGTGCTCCCACACTACCGTCTTCCCCCTGAACACAAGGCACCCTGATAAATTGTGATAATGAATGAATGCAACCCATCTTTCAGTCCGGTGCGCGGCCAAAACGAGGGTGGGTTGTGTTCAGGGGAGGACGGTAGCTGTATCGTAAATGTATATGACTGCATTTTACGGCCAGAGCTGGATGCATCTGACCGCAATTATGTCCAGGAAGAAGTGAAAAAAGTCCTAGTGTGAGTATGCCCTCAGATTCTAATCCCAAGTAACCTATTTATGGAATTGAAATTATTATTGTATAATTTGTATCCAAATTCTCTATCTTTTTTTTTTTCTTTTTTTTTAGCGGAGCTTTTGATAATAGATCACATTGGATCCCTCTGAAACATTGGGCTTTTGCGTTATTGCCCTTCGATTGTGTGCAGTCTTTTGCAAATATGAGCCCTCTTCAGGCAGCTTTGCCACAGCTTCCACAGGGAGGGCCTTATGCTTCAGGGAGCAGCATGCAGAGTTTCGCAGGGTGGGCAAGCCAAGGGGCAATCCGAGGGGCGCAATCATTCCCTCCTACAGGGGCAGGTGGGGACCACATATTTCGTTTTTTTTCCCCCTTCATATATTTGGAGAATTTTGGACCTTGTCGGACATTAGCTTTGAAAAAAGAAAAAGAAAAAAGAAAAAAAAAAGGACCATTTCTTGACTTATGCGTGTCATGATGTCATCCTTGGCCACGGGCCATGCTAATAAATTAATAATCCTCCTCTGAGTCCTCTCTCTGTGTATCGTGCCAGTCCATAAAGCTGAGTTGGGGTTTTTTGGTATTCAGGTAAAAACACGAGGGCATACTTGAAAAAAGATGTTTGGGGACAAATGATTTAAAGCTCGTCGAGTATGTTGCTTACCTCGATGTATGTGTGTGTCATCCTCGCGCAGTGGCCATGTTAATATTCTCTCCTATTGTTCCATTTTTGTCTTAATGGATGTCCCGACGGACTGGTGGGGACCACATCTACTTGCTTGGTCATCAGCAATCTTCATCTCTTTCTCTCTCTCCCTGTAGGATCTGCCCTGAATACAACTGCGGTCTATTCCCCGAATCCGCGGCTATGGCCGTCTCCTTCCTTCTCCCTCGCTGTGGTAATCAGATGTCTCCTTCCTCGCTGGGCACTTGCTCCTCTCCCGGTGCCCCCTCCCATCCTCGTCGCACTGTCGCACAAGTAACCCACAGTACTTCCACACTTTGCGCATGAATAGTTGATCCTTCCTGCTGATGCTGCTGGGTTTTTATACTCGCTGATCTGCCTTCCCGACATCTTCTGTTGGTTATGGGCCGGCCCTCTTGCCTGTTCCCTGCTTCTGGAAACTCACGGATTCTTCTTGGGCTTGGCTTGCTGGCGTGGATCAACTGACGCCTAGCCTAACGGCCCTGGCTGGTAATCCGGTCCTGACTGAAGTTGTGATGCCTCCCAAAGACAGACTTCTCAACCCATAAACCACCAGTACCTCCTAAAAGTGCTCCGCGTTAACGGCCAGCCAAAAGTCGAAATTGTGCCGTTTCCACTTGGCTGAATCTGGCCTGCCGGCCCAGGCCTGTTCATCCCAAAAGTCGTGCCCGTTAACGGGGAGCACTTTTAGGAGGTACTGGTGGTATAAATGTTATCTCCGAAGGGCTTCCTACCATGATCTACTTAACTAGCTCACCCACCGTCTTCCCCCAAACACAACGCACCGTTTCCACTTGGCTGAATCTGGCCTACCGGCCCAGGCCTGTTCATCCCAAAAGTCGTGCCCGTTAACGGGGAGCACGTTTAGGATGTACTGGTGGTATAACTGTTATCTCCGAAGGGCTTCCTACCACGATCTACTTAACTAGCTCACCCACTGTCTTCCCCCGAACACAACGCACCCTCATTTCTGATGTACCTGACCGGAAATATTGCTTATATAGATTCAGTATCGGGGTGCATTATGTTCGGGGGAAGACGGTAGGCTTCTGCGTGGTACAAATGAAAGCTACTCTTCTAGAGTATTCGTGCAGTGGCTGGAACCACTAATGGAACACGGAATGGGACTCGGGATTAGAACCTGGGACTTAAGAGTGGGACCTTGGACCTGGGACTTGGGACTGGGACCTAGGACTCGGGACTTGGGAGTGGCACCTGGGACTCGGGACTCAGGACTCGGGACTGGGACTTGGGCTTGTGGCACGTTGCGAAATCCTTTCACAAGCGTTTGAATCCTGATGGACCAAGTTGAAATTGATGAATGCAATGAAATAATACCAGGGGGTAGGTCAACCCGATGATTATATCTAGTACCTCGACTGGGACTTGGGCTTGTGGCACGTCGCCCTTTTAAACCACTAGTACCTCCCTCCGCCAGTGTTGGGAAAAGAGGGAAAAGGGGCAGTTTTCCCAAACTCCTAAAGATTCGGAGGTCGGGCCCGACCAAGACTGCCATTGATAAATCTGATCGGCGGTCGTCACTTCGTTTCCGCTTCCGAAGAAGTCAGAGGACCAACTGAGGCCCGCTATTTTCCCACGCGGCAAAGGTACTAGTGGTTTAAGAAGGGCGAAAAAAACGAAAATAAAGAAAAGAAGTCTTCTCTTTAATAGTCTTTATCGTTCCCATTTTAACAAATGTCGTGAACTTAGGACATCAGCATGATAGAATCACATTTCTTTTTGCCGACTCCGGCACTGCTGGCACGGCACCGAACTGTTGAGCAGCAAAACAACATGCCCTCTGGAAGCTGTCAACCTAATCTCAACGTCTCAGAGACGGATTGAGGACTTTGCGGAGGCCATGATGCACTTGGAGGAGTAGATGGTGGTGGTCTCTTCCTGCGGCGCGGTGGAGGTCTATAGATCAGGTGTCTGCTCTCGTCAGGGTGTGGCACCGTGTGGCGTCCAGGAGAAAAGAGAAATTCAATGGAAAATGCGCAGGGGGCTTTCTATGTGCACGATGGTGATGCACGCATTGCACGGGGAAGTTCATTCGAGAGAGCTCCGGTGCAACTCAGTTGTACTCCGACGGCGACCTCCCAGGAGAAAATCATGTACGAAGACCTGAAGACAATTCTCACATGACTCTGCAGGGGACACCACCAAGGTCGGACGGGTGGAAGTCGGAAGAGAACACTACCTTACCGTCTTCGCCGGAATAGAACGCCACAGTTACGCCAGGTCATTATAGCCGTAATTTGGTGTAACTTTCAGTCAAAATACAGTGATGATGACGGGGCGTTCTGTTCGGGTGGGGAGACGGTAGTACAAGACAAGACAAAAAAAAAAAAAAAAAAAAAAAAAAAAAAAAAAAAAAAAAAAAAAAAAAAAAAAAAAAAAAAAAAAAAAAAAAAAAAAAAAAAAAAAAAAAAAAAAAAAAAAAAAAAAAACCTGGGACTACCTTCTTCCCCCGAATACAAAGTACGGTATGTTTCAGTCTAAATACAGCTATAATGAGCGTACGTTGTATTCGGGGGAAGAAGGTACTAGGAAGTAAATATATAATGGTAATGACAGGCAGCTCCGTTGGACTTGCGCTGACTCATCAGGAGGCTGAACCCTCGACAGTCTACAGAAGGAACCCCCACGATGGGATCTGCCGCGGCATTGATTGGGAAATCTGCATTCCTTTTGAAGTTTTGAGTCATGATCTCCTTTAACCCCCGTGGAAAGGGGGCAGCCAGCGGAGCCATCACAAGCATCATGGCTCTAGACGGCAGGCAAACGCAAGGCACATTGAATCCCTGGACAGGCTGCAGAACCCCCGTGATCGATGTTTTGGATCAAGATCTCCTTCGACCCCTGTGGGTGGAAAGTGCATGGCCAGCGGTGCCATCACAAGCACCAGGTCACTGGACTGCAGGCAAACGCAAGGCACATTGAGCCCTCGACAGGCTGCTGACCCTTCGCGATGGATGTTTTGAGTCATGGTCTCCTTTAACGCCCGTGGAAAGGGGGCGGCCAGCAGTTCCATCACAAGCAGCATGGCTCTGCTGGACGTCAGGCAAACGCAAGGCATATAGGCTGGAGGGCACAGGAGAGGCGGGTGGGAAGCCAGTGAAGGCAAAGTAAGGCAGCAAGGCAATTAGGCAAGGCAATTGGGCAACAGCAGAGCAAGGTAGCAGGGCAACAAGGCTAAAAGAAGCATCAGCAAAGCAGGCAGACGACAAGGCAAGGCGGTAGTGTGACCTGGTTATGGTGGGCAAAAAGGCCGCAAGGCAACAATGCAGCGATGCAACGGGTCGGCAAATGCATCAAAGCAGCAGCGGAACAATCTGGTGAGATGCAAGGCAGCCAATCGGCAAGGTAAGCAGTAGGTTGGCGCTTAAGAGAAACGGGCGGCAAGGGAACAACGCAGCGACGCAGCAAGGGATGGTGAGACACAAGGCAGCCAAACAACAAGGTAATCAGTAGCGTGGCTCTAAGAGAAACAGAGAGCAAGGGACTGTGAGACACAAAGCAGCCAAACAACAAGGTAGCAGTGGGGCACTAAGAGGAATGGGCAGCAAGGGACTGTGAGACACAAAGCAGCCAAACAACAAGGTAGCAGTGGGGCACTAAGAGGAATGGGCAGCAAGGGAACAAGGCAGCAAAGGCGACGTTGCGGTGAGGTACAAGACAGCACCAACAAGGCAGCCGAACTGAATGGCAAGCAGGCAAGCAGCTTGGAAAGACAAGGCAAGCGGATGGGTAGCCAGACAATCCACGATTCCACATATCGAACATGGGCCTAAGCAGTGCATCACCTACTCACACCATAAGCAGAACCCTGCAGACTCTAGGTTTTTTTTTGTTGTTGTTGTTTTTCAGACTCTAGGTTCATACTACCATCAGAGCAAGAAGCTGCTTTGACGAACACCTGTGATCACTCAAGGCCCACACAAACACTTCGAAGAACACCTCTCATCACTCAAGGAACACACAAGCACAGGCATCACGAACCCAGATGCCCCGCTAGTAGTGTTGAAGGGACTCCAAACTAAAGAAGCGTTGACTATTTAGCACGCCTTAGAGGTAGGTGATCACTTGGACAGAGAGAGGAAAAAAAACACTGAAGGATCGGAGAATGCGTAAAGTGGGCACCAGAAATGGAATACTTGGAATAAGAAGAACAGAAGGAGAAAAGTGCACGAGTAGAAAAGTAGACCATTTAGACACAAAACTGATTATGTGTGTACATGTTCGCTTGTGCGTGTGTGTGTGTGATGCTCTGTGTGTGATGATGATGTTTGTGTGTGTGTGTGTGTGTGTGTGTGTGTGTGTGTGTGTCTTTTGGGTGTGTCTCTGTGTGTGTGTCTCTCTGAGTGTGTCTCTGTGTGTGTGTCTGTGTGATGTTGTGTGTGTGTGTGTGTGTGTGTGTGTGTGTGTGTGTGTGTGTGTGTGTGTGTTGGCTGTTGTGTCACAGGCATGATGATGGCACCAGGTGGCATTCCTCAATTTGCAATGGGTCCGGGCCCAGTCCAAGGTCCCGCAGGTTCACAGATGCTTATGTGAGTTCTTTCCCCCATGTATTCTTCTCTATTACAATGGTCTTTTTCTTCCTCTCCTCCTTCCCCCTTCCCCCTTCCCCCCCCCCCTCCTCTCCCCCCTTCTCTCCCTCCTTTTTTTCTTAGCAGATGCTCGCTCCATTGTGAACTTAGCTCAAACTTCAAAGTAAGTGAATACTTGTCCAATTTGCTGCCCGGCGCCTTTGATCGTTCTTCATTTTCTTTTTTTTGTGTGTTGCCCTGACCAGGTACCTAAGTTGTCTCTTGCTTTCTCTAGCTGTGATGAAGTATCAGAAATTAAATTCATTCCTGTGTTGCACGGCGTACACGTACGTGGCCCCCGCGCACACGCGTACACGTGCGCACGTGCGCGCGTACGTACCGCGTACGTGTGCGCGCGTACATCAAAAAGGGCCCCGCGCACGTGTTCGCAGGGGGCCTTTTCCGGGCCGTTTTTCTGGCTGTCGGTCTGTCTGGCTGGCTTTCTGGCTGTCTGGCTGGCTGTACAGCTGTCTGTCGGTCTGTTAGTCTCTCATTCAGTCAAGCTGTGCCTGTCGATCAATTTGTCTGTCTGTCTGTTTGTTCGTCTGTTTGTCTGTCACTCTGGGTGGTCTGTGTGTGTGTGTGTGTGTGTGTATTTCAGTCAGTCTGTCTGCAAGGGCCTGCCACGTGTACCTGTCTGTCTGTCTGTCACTCTGTCACCCTGTCCATGTGCCATGTCATTCTGTCACCCTGTCCATATGCGTGTCTGTCGGTCTGTCCATCTGTGTGTAGGCAGATGTGTGTCGGTCTGTTTGTCAGTTTTTAGGTAGCTGTCTGTCGATCTGTCCGTCTGCCTGTTTATCCTTCTGTCCGTCTATCTGTTTGTCTGTCATGTCTGACTGTCTGTCTGTCACTCACTCTGTTTAGCAGTCCGTATGTGACAGTCAAACTGTCTGACAGTGTGTGTGTGTGTGTGTGTGTGTGTGTGTGTGTGTGTGTGTGTGTGTGTGTGTGTGTGTGTATGTGTAATACTGTGTATGTGTGTGTAAAAGTGGGAAGACTCTGAAATTGTGAATACATGTGTGTTCCCCCCCCGAGGGAAGGGCCTGGCACAACAGATATATATATTTTTGAAAAAAAAAAACAAAAAAAAAAACGCGTATGCGTATGCAGGTTTCTGGTCACGTACGCATACGCAAGAATACGTACACGTACACACCGCATACGCGTACAGCGTGCAACACAGCTTTGTAGTGTCTTGTTGACTTTTCTGTGAGCAAGGCATGAGGCCCTCGGCCTAGGTTGGAAAAGGGCCTGCGCACGCTGGAAACTGTCTGCACCTGCCCTAAGTGAAGGCGGGCCCCTAAAAATTCGAGGAGGCCTTCTTTAAGGCCAGTGTGAGCTGAAATTGGCCTCATGATTTGGTTGCTGCATGCATCCAACCAACCGGTAGGCCCGATCGGTCGAAGATGCTTGGACCAGGAAAGATGATGAGGCCCACAGGACTTACAGTTGAGCCCCAGGCACATTGTGGAAGGGCCCTGGGCGTAGCTACTGGGACAGAGGCAGAGCATCCAGAGCCTCCCTCGGCCAGCCAGCCAATGCACAGAAGGAAGTAAGGGCACTCACTTCAGGACATTGTGGCTGGCTGGACGGCGGCAGCGGTGCTGGAGCGCTGGCTTGCTGGATGAAGGTCGGGCAGAGTGAGGAAGGGCACTGGCGGTGCGTAAGGAAGAAGCAGCCATAGCCGGGCTGCTGGTGCCGTAGCCTGGGAGGTTGAGCGGTGGTCCTTGGGCAGGGGACAGCGTGGGGAAGGCGAGGGATGTCGATGCATGTGGGCGCTTAGCTGGTGGTGATGAGCGGGCCGCTACAGGCGGAGTTTTCATTCGTCTTTGGGATGCTGAACTTCATGAAGACCTGTTGTCGTCATTGTAGAGTCTAGGTTGATAGGTGCTGTCTGATTGTAGTCTGGGCGTCGAGCGCCATATAGGAGAGCGACATTGTGGACATTGATGTTGGAGGCGGGAAGAGGGCTTCTTTGGTGTATTTCGTGGTGCAATCTGCTTTCAGTTCGTGCACATGGTTATCTGGATTTCTATGGAATGATGCAATTTGGTTTCTGTCATTCGCTCTGCTCATTTCCTTGCACTTTTTTTTTTTTTTTTAACAAAACAGGTCCTTATGGGCCTGGCTCCTTTTCCATTCTGGGGAGTGTCAGTCTGGTTCGTTTTCCCCCGGCAAGTCAAGATTGAATACAATATAAGAAAACACACTCACGCTTCCTTCCATATGGCTGAAGGACCCCTGACCAGCATTGATTGCTCCCTTGAGGGAGAATTGACTGTCAGCTTGCCCTAACAACTTGGTGGGGAGAATTTTTAATTTATTATTATTATTATTTTTTTATAAAGAAAACTGGCCCAGGTTGCTAGTGATAATGATAAGAGCATCCATCACTAGCAGCTCGGCTACGGGCTCCATTCTATTGGTGGGGAGCTGCACCTGCTGGAAACCGGGTCCAACTTGCTCCTCTCAGGTTCCTATTCAAACAAGAGAAAGTGGTAGGATCTGCCTCCAGCCACAAATCTGAGTCTCCTTCCTCTCCAAAGTTCACGCCTGATACCCTTGCTGCTCAGTATAAGACACCGTTGTCTGTGTCGGAGCTACTCCATTGGTCGTGAGGTATCTTGGTCCTCTCCTAGCCCCTTACGAGTTGTGCCAGTCCTTCCATCGTACATAAGAGTTCTTTATCTCTGCAACTTTTCCTTCAATCAGCCAGGTCTTGGTAAACTTTAACTTTGCTGTGCGCTGTTGCTCATCCTCGTCTGGTATGGAAAGTCTTGTCTTGTGCCACTTGCATAGAATCTCTGCCTGAATCAAATTCTTTGTCTCCGCCCACACTTTTTCCCTTGAGTTTGACGCACCCTCAATGGTCCTGCCACATCTTTCCTTCCAGATGGTCCATAGTGTCGCCTTCCTGATCATTCCAAACCAGATCTTCTCTGTCTTGTTTAACTGGGTTGGGATGTTAGTCCATAGGAGAAGTTGGAAGGGATGTTCGGGGAGGGGAGACGAGAATAGAGAGTCCCAGAGGGCCGATGCCCTGGCCCAGTACTCAGTTGCTTCTCTGCAACGTATTAGACAGTGGAGCATGTCTTCTGGTTCATTATCCGCGCAAACTGTACATACATCTGAGCTGTTGGGATCGTTCTTATGTCTCCGGATGTGCAGCCATTGATTAACCGGTAAGGCCACATAGGCAATTAGCCATTGAAGGCTCCTAATTTTTACTGGTCTGGCCGAGTAGCCTATAGCCCAGTTTTAAGGAGTAGCCTATAGCCCATTAGTTTGGACCATCTATTCTTGATTGTGGGGTCCGGGTCATTGGTTTTAAGGAGTAGCCTATAGCCCAGTTTGACCGAGTAGTCCTGTATGCGGGTATCTGACTTGACAATTTTGTTCCTTCCTGGTGTCCAGGCCCATTCCGCCGGGTCAAATTCCAGGTCCTGGATTGCTGTGTCCATCCTGAAAATTGTTTTGGGCCATGAACCGATAACTCTTACTTTCCTGAAGAGGAATAGATCGAGAACCACTCTTTCTACATCCTTGTTCAGGATGGACACGGAGTTGTGCGCTGCCCGAGTGACTGGAAAGGCTGTGAAGACAGCCAAGGTTTGCGAGCCCTGCTGCTTGTGGGAGAATTGGTAGGCCGTCGATGGGGACAGTTCTTGTATCCTGACCCCCCATTCCCCCGTTTTCCAGGTCGGTGCCTGTCTTAATATTTCTTTCCATCCCTCCGGTATGCAACTAATGACTGTTTGCAGGTTCTTGTCACGGCGGTGGCACCCCTTGAGACGGGTAGCGAGTTCCTGATCAGTGAGCCATCCATTCTCCTCTTGGTCCCATATGTGAGAGACTTTCCAGATCACGTGTTTTATCCAAGATAACCAACGTGTGCCGTTGGGTTTAAGCAAAAGCGGGTGATCACTTTCGTCTCTCACCCACGGATTGCCGAAAGAGGTTGCCTCAGTACTTCTTCTCTAGTCTTTGGTTTCCCGACTTTCTTGGGCATGATTTCCCACCAAATCCTTAGAAGTGCAGTCCAGTAGGGTGTGGGGGGGGTGGTTCCGGTGGGGGTGCCCCTTCTTTGTTGGTTTCTGCGGCCTGTTTTTGGGATCCATTCTTTGTTCATCACCCAAAATAGGCCAGACATGTTTGCTGGTGTCGTTACTGGAGCCAGTCCTCTTATACTGTCTAGCGCCAGGTTGTTCCATGCTGTTCCCGATTTGGTGAGGAGTTTGACGATCCACTTTATTTGTAGAGCTTTTGTTTCTTGTTTGGGATCTATGATACCAAGACCGCCTTCAGCGGGTTTCCTTGTAATGTAGTGCCATCACTGCCATGCTATTTTCGGTATATAATTTTCTTTGTTGGGGTCTCCTGACCATAGGTAAGCTCTAGCTTTGCGGTTAAGGTCTTTTATTGAGTGATCGGGGATTGTCCATATGGATGTTATGTACCACATCATTGAGAAGATGGAAGTGTTGATGTCTAAAGCGTGACCCAGCAGGGAGGTAA
>BFEA01000020.1:3660706-3673418 GCA_003427395.1 Chara braunii | reverse complement strand
ACACACACACACACACACACACACACACACACACACGCACACGCACACACATGCTGTGTATGTGAGGAACACAAGTGCTATGGCTGCATGATCTTGGCAACGGTAAGTTCATGAACTTCACGTACAAGGGTACGGTGGAGAGGTCTGTGATGGACAGTCGCACTTTTCTGGACGAGTGAGTGACAAGTTTGGCTTCCTTGAACGTGTGTCTGCTTATCGTTGTGCATGAAGAAGCTGGTTTGTGCTCTTGCTTTGTTGTTTTTTCTAAGCAAAAAGGATCCCCCTTGTCATCGTATGTTCTGATCAGTGCGCTGAATGGAAAGCAGTGCAATAGTATTCTGGTCCCTGCAAGTACCACTGGTTGGTTGGAGCAATCTGAGCTATTGGCTGCTGGTTGGAGCATTCTGAGCTATTGGCAATTGGCTATCTTATGGAATCCCAGCAGTACTCCTCCTATCTGGAGCCATTGCATCCCTACCATAGATGAAGTTATGATCTATGGTGATCCAGCAGATCCGTAGGAGCCATCGCTATGCTGCCGTAGGGTTGTTGGCCTGACACTGTTGGGATCCGCCGGAGTCATTCGATATCTTTAACAGGCTATATAAGACCATGGCCTCATTCTGATCGACGGTGGATCGACGGTGGCCAAGTAGTAGTGTGTACCTGCAGGATGGTTTTCTACTCTGATGTGTGATTCTTAGTACTTACTCATTGTTAGGGCATTCATTACTCGCACACGGACTATTTTGACGGAGTTTGTGTGGCAATTTGCTATTGCCGACAATTTGCTATTGCCCTGAGGAAGTGGTAGCGCGATCGACTGTCGACTATGTGCTTGGCGATTTGGTATTGCTGTCTGACATCAGATATCTATCTGCTCCATTGCAGGGTTTCACTCTCGGCAGTGCTTGCTTGTTGCCCCAGTCGCCTGAAAGCATGTGCTGTCTTTGCGTCACATCATACAAAAATCACGTACTTGGCATCTGACTGAGTGTCAGTTGGCTTGGCCCTCCCCTGTAGCTTGTCTTCTTCCTACCGTCCTTACCCGAATAGACGCCTGGTTCATTTAAAAAAAAAAAAAAAAAAAGAACGCCTGGTCCACGTACCTGTATTTGGGGCGACTTTCAGTCCAAATGCAGTGATAATGACCGGGCGCTCTTTTTGTGTGAAGATGGTAGAGCAGGAGAAAGGGGACTACTGTTTGCCAGTCAATCTGGAGGTCGAGGTTTTTTTTTTTTTTTTTTTTTTTTTTTTTTTTTTTTTTTTTTTTTTTTTTTTTTTTGTGTGTGTGTGTGTGTGTGTGTGTGCGTTCTTTCCAGGTGACCAGAGCGGCCCAGGACCCACTTGCCCACCCAGGGCCAAAAAGAAATAAAAATAAAGTGAAATAGAATTTAGTATTTACAAAGAAAACAATCTGTATTTTTTATTTTAATTTGGTAATTGACCCTGCAGCAGAAGTTATTCAGTTTATTTTTCTACATAACATAGTTTTTTTTCCCGGATTTTAAAATCATTCTTTGGATTTTTTCCCCCCCCTTTATACGGGGGTTTCGTGCATTTCCTGCTATTTCCTTCTTCATTTCCGGTTTTGTGCAATTCACAATTCTTCCTTGCTGCAATTTGCAAGTCTTTTATTATTTATTTCTGCTACTCTGCAGGATTTTTTTTTGTTTCCGAAGAAAAGAAAAATAAATAATTCCTTGTTTCTGAAGAAAAGAAAAATAAATAATTCCTTGTTTCTGAAGAAAAGAAAAATAAATAATTCCTGGCAAAAGCAATTGGGAATTAATTATAGAAACATTGAACGTACCCGGTAGGACCGCATGAGGCGGCTTTATACTAGATAGGAATAGAGAGTAGTAGGGCCTAGATTTGTATCTGGGACGCTGGACCCGTTTTCCAGCAGGTGATGCTCCCCACCAATAGATGGAGCCTCTCCCCGTGTGGTAGTGGTGTCTGCTCTTATCAGCACCACTATCACCGGCACGAGTGTTCTTTTTTTTTTTTTTTTTTTTTTAAAAAGGGCCTAGATTTTTTATTATTATTATTATTTTTTCACCCGGGGATTAAAAAAAAAAACTGTATGGCCTAAGATTAATTACCAGCAGTCAGTTAGATAAGCGCTAGGCGAGGCCAGCACTGCTCGAACATTGTCGGCAGACAAACAAATCGGGGGGGGGGGGATCTTGCGTGGCGCTTTGAAACGAAGAAATTCGGACCCGTGGGAAGAGGTGGTGTCGAAGATTGAAGTTAGGTGGACTAGAACAGATTTCGAGCGGGAAAAAGCGAAAAAGCGAGAAGTAAAGCGGCGGTACATTCGAAATTTGAATTGCCAGGTGTATTCGGACTAGAGCGCACATGTGAAGTGCCTGGGAATTCGCCAACTCACGAACAGTCCAGCACTTGAACAGAGCCGGCTAGGTGTGGATTGCGCGGCTACCGAGGTCCGACCTCGATCCAACGTAGCGACGTAGGATTGTTTGGCCAATCTGAGCGTGGAGATGCAATAGGGAGCAGGGAATGTGCAATGGAGGGGTCACAATAGTAAATGAGGGCAAGGCGACGTTGGCCGTCATTCGGTCGTAGGGGCGTAGGGATGCAAGGACTGGTGGGCCATAAGGCGCAGGGCAAGCGGCTATAGCCTCCTGATGAGACCGGAGCGCGCCCGGTTGAAATGTAGAGGAACGGATGCGCGTTTTTCCGAGCACGAGTACACGCTCGTTGCTTAAACCACCAGTACTTGGCCCAGCTATTGGTCGCGGAAAAAAATAGAGTAGAAACGTTTCTAGTTGGATGAATTTGGGCGCTCCTGTAGTGGCCCGTACGTTTCCTAAAATCGCGTAGCGTCAACGGGCAAGACTTTAGGAAGTACTGGTGTGGTTTATAATGTCTGAAATATCCTTCGAAGTGCGTGCGAAGAGCAATCGGCCATTCCTCGTCTTTCTCCTCCTTTTCCAGGTTTTTTTTTTTTTTTTTTTTTTTGTGTGTGTGTGTGTGTGCACTTTTTCCAGGTAACCAGAGTGTCCTAGGACCCACTTGCCCACCCAGGGCGAAAAAGAAATAAAAATGAACTGAAAATTCTGAAATAAAATTTCGTTCAATTTACAAAGAAAACAATCTGTTTTTTTTGTTTTTTTTTTTTTTTTTTGGGTAATTGACACTGCAGCAAAAGTTATTCAGTTTATTTTTCTAAGGAAAGTTTTTTTCCCCCGATTTTTAAATCGTTTCTTACTATTTTAGACTTTTTTTTCACCAACCCTTGGACGGCCAGGCTGCGCCTGAAACAAAGGTGCGACCCGGGCGGCGGAATCCGGTCACAGTACTGGAAGCCTTTACACATTTTTAGTTTTGTTTTTTAACTACTGTCATTATGATTCCTTCAATTCCATGTTTTTTTTTTTTTTTTTTTTTTTTTTTTTTTTTTTTTTTTTAATTCCATGTTCTATATATGACAGGTAATGTCAGGTATAGAATTGTGTTGCTCATTATGCTTTTGGGGAGGTATTGGGCCCTGCTTCATTACAGCATACTAAATGTGTCTGGACATGTTAAAGGTCTGATACATTCGAAATGTTTGGTCAGCGAGAATGTATCTGGCTAACACACTGTCCAGATTGTTCTCGAATGTTGAGTAGTGGAGCGAAGCCCACACTGTCTTTGTGAGTGTCTGTTATACACTGTTAGGAGATTCGAAAACTGCCCGTATATATATCAGAATGTTGAGTAGTGGAGCGAAGCCCATGCTGTCTTTGTGAGTGTCTGTTATACACTGTAAAATCAGGTGGCGTATCTGGCTCCTCGTCACCTCTTCTTCTTCTACTACTACTACTCTTCCCCTCCTCCGCCTACCCCTCCTCTTTCTTTCCCTGCCCCCCCTCCTCTCTTTCCCTGCCCCTCCTCTGTTTTATTTTTCATTTTTTCAGTGTGACGTTGAACTTGGAAAGCCGATCTTAATATAAATGCTTAATATAAATGCTTGGCTGTTGGTATGATGCAGATTTGGTTTCGTTTATTGATCGAGGTGTAATTAATTTGATTGAGGGCATGCGTGCCCTAGCGTTTTTGGAGATGCATACCGACTCCAATAACATCCCGGCATGGATGAATCTGACTCTAATCCACGTCCAGGGCTTCGTAGGGAAAGTCCTAGTGTGAGTATGCCTTGAGAATGTCGTGTGGTCCGCGCTGGATCTGCAGTTGTCATCGTTTGTCGATATGGAAACGGCATGGACGAATCTGACTGCAATCACGTCCAGATGGCATTAGCAACGGACCTACTGCGTCTCTTCGTCCTCCCCTCAACCGCCTAGGCTTCCTCTGTGTCCTCCTCCTCCTCTCTCCCCCTCTTCCTCTTCTTTTCTCCTCTTCACCCTCTTCTCTCCTCCGCGATCACCTCTCTTCTCCTCCTCCTCTTCCTCCTCCTCCTCCTCCCCTTCATCTCCTCCTCCATTTCCTCTCTTGGTCCCTCTCAGCCTCGTCTCCTCCTCGTCGTTCTCCTTCTCCGCAGCACCGTCCCCTTTCCCTTCTGCACCCCCTCCTCCCGATATTCTACCACCTGTCCTCGTAGTCCTCCCCCTCGTCCTCTTCTTCTTCTCCTTGGTCATCTCCCCTTCATCTTCTTCTCCTCCTTTGCCGCCCCTCCTTCCCCCTCCTTCCACCCGTCATTTTCTTCCTGTCCCCCACATCCACCGTCTTCCTCTTCCACCTCGTTGCCATCCCTTTCATCTCCTCCTTCTCCTCTTCCTCCTCCTGTTTTTCCAATGCCAGCCTCCTCTTGCTCCTCTGCCACCACGGCTACCTCCTACGTGTTCGTGATTCGGCCGCGGTCTTCTCCGCCGCCTCTTCTTGTTGTTATCTTGTGTGTTTCTTTTTAACGGGGAATGGGGGAATTAAACTCCCGTTGAATCCCGTTAAATTCAAAAAAATCCCGTTGAATTCGCATTAAACGTGAAAATGGGCCGCTCCCTCGCTTTTCGGAAAAACGGAATTGATGCGCGGGGTCCGGAACACATTGCCCTAGGCCAAAAAAAAAAAAAAAAAAAAAAATCCCCCCAACCCCTGAAGCACCTCTTGAATCATTGAATTAGACCAACACCGACCAGCCTGCCACCCACCACTCACCAACCCCCAACGCCCCAGTTATGTGTGTGTAGGTGTGTTGTGTGTGCGCGTATGTGTGTATGTGTGTGCCTGCGCATGAGAGTCTGTCTGTGCATGAATATGAATGTATGCGCGTGTGTTTGTGTATGTGTGTGTTTGTGTGTGTGTGTGTGTGTGTGTGTGTGTGTGTGTGTGCATGATTGTTGGCGTGTGTCCATTGTTTCCCTTTTGAGGGATAGAGTTTTTTCCCATTGAAAACTAGGGGCGGGCGACATGGGTTTGGGCAGGCGATTTGGGTTTGTGTTTTTTTGTTTCCCCTTTTCTACTGCATCTTCCCATAATACAGTATCCAAGGATTCTGCTGTTTGTTACCAAGTAACGAAATCTAGAACGGACTGCCATGCTTCGTTGGCAGGGCTTGCTAAGAAAAGAAAAGAAAAAAAAAATGTACTTACCTTTGCCACGAGAGTTGTGGACTCCACTCTGACCAAATGTGCAAAATGAGCATGAATCTGGTAGAACATAGGTAGATACACTGCTAGTAGTTTAGAGCTTGAAATGTCATTTTTCCTGGCCGCGTGTGGGGCGGCGCAGCCCTCAATAGCTTGCTATTCGTTTTTCAGGGGTTTTTTTTCTTTTCTTTTTTTTCCTACTTGCGATCCAACAATCTGGGCTCCGTCCAGCGGCCGAGCTCAGTTCATTAGGCACACAAGTGGCATTCAGGAGGTTGTGGGTTCAATCCCCGCCTATGGCATTCTCGATGCCAACCAACTGAGATAGGCAGTTGGATCCTCTCAGTCTGTATCAGTAAGGTCTTCAGCCAACACGACTGGGAGGCACCCCCTCTCCCTACTATCCTACCTCAATATGACCAGCACTGAGGACCATCACCCTACCAGTATTGAGGGCAATTTGAACCACACAGCAGTGACAAGCACCAGGGTTGGGCCAACCTCCCAGCCCTAATAGAAGCGGAGGCGGACGAACCATGTCGTACGGGAACTTCGGACGCCAGACTCATGCAATCTGCTACATGCCCAATTTCGTGTGTGTGTGTTTTTTTCCTTTTTTTTTATTTGTTTTTTATGGTTTTGATTTTTTTTTAAATACACGAAGTTCTAAAATAAAAAAAAAAAAAAAAAAAAAAACTTNAAAAAAAAAAAAAAAAAAAAAAACTTGTTGTGCATGTTTGAAACATTTACAACCCTATGTTTTTTATTTGTTTTTCTGTTTTTGTTTTAACTCTTAAAAAATCTACAACCTTTTTTTTTTTTTTGATAATTTTTAGCCTAGGAAAAAAATCATCGCGGACCTCGTTAATTCGTGTCCAACACGCCTTTGAAGGGGAGTTAAATGCCAATTCAACGCGCGTTGAATTTTTCAACGCGGAACCTGCGTTGAATTCAAATTCGGACACACACACCCTACGGATCAGTAACATAGTTTCGACGCGGGTCCCACTACCGCCTACGGGGCTCACATATTTCAAAAATGTCACAACAGGATAAAAAATCTACTATCAGAATTATAATTCAAACGAATAAACTGAACCATATGTCTTTAGAGTAACCATACGTTTTTTTTCCGAAGTCATACGTCTTAAGTCACTCGTAACCTCATCCAAAATATCTTTTAATAAAAAAACAATTCAAAAGACATACATTAACCATTCATAAAAGAGCACGCAAATATTAAAAAAATAACATACAACTGAAGATTCTGAATTGTCAGTTATCACACAATATCAACTGATTACATTAGCCAAAAAAAACAACTCATAAAGGAAAAAAAATATTTCTTACAACCAATATTTACTTTTTACAATCATACAAAATTGAATACATTTAACTTGAATATATATATATATATATATATATATATATCCCATAATTTAAAATAAAACACTTTTAGTAACAAAATAAATAAAGTTGCAATCTAAGTTATTCCTCGGTGTTGTTTTCCATACGAAAACCAGAAGTATGATAATTTACAGAAGATTCCAAAAATATTTTGAAACACTTTTCATTCAATCCCTATGAATAAATTTTCGTACATGAGAATCAGAAACGAAATTCCGATCACATGCATCATCCATTTCCTTGATCACGTATACCCTATGCTTTGTCTTCTTAATGATGCGATATGGTCTCAACCACCAGCTATTCAATTTTCTTAACGATTGTTTTTTCAAAGAAGAGTCATAGAGAAGAACAAAATCGCAAATTTCTAGTGGCTCTTTACGAACTCGAGGTTGATTGTCCCACCAGACCTTATCCACCTGCCTGCTTTCAACAGTAGAAGCTGCGGCTTTTTCGATTCTCTCCTCTGTAATCATTATCCGCCTTGCCTTAAGGTTAAGTAACTCTTATGTGAAAAAATTATTATGCATATCCTGCCTTCCCCAAGTGGTTAAAAAACATTCAATTGGGAATGTCGCATGTCCACCAAACCATAGAGTCACCCAAGCATATCCAGTCGTCCGCTTAATAGTAACATTCTCAACGAACATCGCCATCTTTAAATAGACAGGTCATCTCGACGGCTTACCTACACACCACTTTGCCAATAAATTTATCAAAGTAGCGTGTTCACACTAAACCTGAGCGTTAGCCTCTGGGTGTGGTCTCGTGGTGTCACTGTAGTTTACCCCAAACTTCCTCAAAATAGCTTGCATGTCATCACCGAAACTCACCACTTCCATTCATTACAAACTCGCGGATGAACGGATATCGAAGGTAAAATTCATCGACGCATTCTGCCAGAACTTTCTCACTTCATTCACGGATTCCACATCCATCAACGAAACCAGTTATCCCTGATATCAAAAATATACCTGTACCCTTTTACACCGAGTGGCATTACCACTGCACCTGGCTCAACCACATAACACGAGTTAAGTGACTCAAAATATTGAAGATTCCAACATTTCTGACAAAGGACGCAGGAGTTGCAAAAATCAGTAACAGTTCTCTCCCAAACACATAATTCCGGAATGTGTGAAGACAGTGAAGCACCGCCAGAGTTTCTTTTCCGAATTGGCAATACTTACACTCGACAATATTCGAAGTCCGACTTTCGAATCTTTAATGTCGCTCTCGCTCTTCCTTATCCTTCTGAATCACAACTTCACCTAGAGTCGTGGGTCCTGCATCCATCTTAACAATGAAGGGTCGACTTGGATCGTTGTCAAAGCAAGGAACGTCGAGAATCGGACCACCTTGCTAAAATTCCGCTTTAATATCCTCCACTGCCGCTTGTTGTTTTGGACCTCGTTCCCAAACTTGGTTTTTGCGTATCAATTTTCGTAAGTGTTCCACTCTTGCTATAAACCTCCGACTAAAAATATGTTAACACCCGCAAGTCCCAAAGAAGCTTCGTACATCTGTGATGAATTTGAAAGGCGTCGATCACTTTAATATCTTATTAGTCTTCTTAGAGTCAAGTCGACGACTCTTCTGGTCATACAAAAATCTTAAAATAGTCGCATCACGCATGCACTATCTTGACTTGATGTCGCTAACCGTGAGGTTATACTCCTTCAACTTTCACATAACATTTTCCACATTGTGAATGTGTTCTCAGACAAACCTTTGAAGGTCCGGCAACACCACTGCCTCATCCTTCATTCGAGGTCTTGGAATGGCCAAATCATCAATATACGATGAGGTCACGTCCGGACAAAGTGGCTGCATGACCCACATCATATATCGTTGTACAATAGCGACGACATTCGTTCGACCTTGAGGTGCAAAGCACATATGAATCAATCCCCTAGGCGTACACATTACCGTCATTGGTCTGTATGTTGTATACAAGGGGAATTGGTCATAGTCCGATTACAAATCGATCAGAGTAATGATAGGCATGTCTGCACACGATTCCGACAATTGATCCGCGTGCAAAAGCCCACCCACATGTCAAACTGTCACTGCGTTCAACCTTTGCAGGTCCCGAACCCATCTGAGAACACCGTTCAACTTGACGAAACAAAACCAACGAGATGCATACGGTCCGTACGAATAATCTGTCACTTTTGTCTGAATCTTCCTATCGAGGTAATCAACCACCTTGTGGTGATCGTATGGATTCGGATAATGTGGACCTCTTATATTCCACGGCTCATGCGGGACCCTGTAAATCTTGATCATTGGGATAATATCAACATCCAAGCTTCCTCGCTCATCGTCGTCGAAGGGGTAAGCCAAATGTACGTTTTTCAGGCCGTCGACAAGGAAGTCAGCCTCTTCCTTACTGAGAAATCCCTCATCCCCAATCTCCTTGATCCTATTCTCAGTTAATCGACATGACCCTTCTTCTTCGTTCATCTTCATCGTCTTGATCCACTATCTTTTTTCCTTATAATAAACTTTTGGGTCCTGAGTGATCAAGGCAAACAATGACTGTGTCTTTTCGACTACTTTCTTGTATCTGCGCTTCGAGCCAATGACAAACCTCCCTTCTTTGAAAAATGACTCTGCTTAGCTGCAGGCACAACCAGTGTACCCGACCCTCCTCTGGAAATACATCCAAACGATAGGTAAAATTCATACTCCCTACAACATCTTCCTCGGCTACCACGTCAGTAGGCGTCTGCGCTAACCCAAGGTCAATGAACGATTTCGTCAAGAGAAAGTCAATGGTCTACGATATGTTTGGCAGTACGAAGGCAATTCTCTAGGGTCCTCATCTCAGTCAAATGACTCCTTCTCTCTCCTTAGCCTCTCAGATTATGGGAAAGAGTAGGATCCAGAATTAACCCGATTCCTCGAGTTTACTGGCCCTGTGTTTTCACATTTCAACACCTCATAATATTCACACACAGGGTCACACATGACCATGTACATTGTTCCATCGTGCTTGTTAATATTCAGACTCTCAATTTGACACAAGAGAGTTCGTCCCAGCGGCACCTCGTGTTCCACCCTTCGCAAAACATAAAAATAGGCACGAGCCTTAACTTTCCCAATGGCGTTGCTGGCCACGCCATAGAAAGGAGTAAATCCACTTCTGCTAACGAAAAATTCACTGCCAGGTCGATTAATCCGGATTCTTGCCTCAACGGCCTCCCTTTCACGCATGATGTTCATCTTGGGCCCATCGTCCACAACGGCAGAGTATTCGCCTTGTCCTATATGGACTTTTAAGATCTCAATCCCCACACATCGCTAATCTATTTTTGTGTCGGTCGGAGTCCAATTTGGCCTTAGAAGGAATAATTTCCATGAACTTAACAATCATGATTTTTTTTCACATAAATCATTGTCTGTGTTCCCCACGGATTTTCGAAGATGCCGCTAGAAATTCCTTCAACATGACCAAATCGCACCGACTCTTAAAAATATGATCCACTATTTGTTGGATGTCGACATTTTCAACAAGGATCGATATATTATTCTTCCCCTTAGACTTTTCTCCCTCATTCACACGCTTTTTTTTTTATGGATCGCGCTCCAAAGCTCGTTGCCTCGCCTGCCGTTCATCTTCGGCGTGCAATCTCTCGTCCTCTTCCGTATCACCCTCATCGTGATTAGGGATAAGTACCTCCTCCAGCGGTTCCTTTGATTCTTCCTCAGCAGCCGCCTGCGTACGCGAGGACTTCCTCGTCTTACGAACTTATGGACAGGCAGCCATAGATCGAGAGACTGATGACGAACTCGGCGCAGACGACGAAGCACTTTTGGATCTCTCTTGAGTGCCCTTATACCATCCTCCGAACAAGTACACAATCGGAAGACCTGACAAATCTTCGTCCATTTTGAGGCAGAGTTGGATAACTGCATCCCGACATCGCCCCATTTTCTTCGTCACCTCCTGTGTCCAGTAGATAATAGTCTCACCTTATTATGTCAACTCTCCCAGTTCCATCATCGAATTGTCAACCTTAATGCTTCCAACGACTCTTCCATTTGAAAATTTTTCTCCTCCTCTTGAGAGGCCATCAGAAATGTTGTCGGCAGGGTCCGACCCATTCATCGAAAAGCCTATATCCTCATACCGCCCGCAGTATTTGAATCGATCAGATTTCCTTCATGATCAAATACCTCTCCTCGAATGGAGGTATATACGATTTTGTCAGCTTCATCTTTGGTAAAAATATGACAAAATCGGATAATATGCCCCTTCTGATCGCAATACTTACACGTAAGATTTTTTTGTTATTTCCCTCGACCTCCGACATTTCCACGTCCTCACTCACGACCTCTTCACAAGCCACAATTTTGGAAATATACAGGTCACTACAGGACCATCCGAGTTCATCCAACTAAAATTTTTTTTACTCTAGTTGGACGAAGTACTGGTGGTTTAACAATCAATTATGCTAGAAATTCCGCAATCTCCTCCGTCATGATGTGGTATATAACATCAAAAGGTTTAAATCTTACTATTAAAAAAAAAAAAAAGGTTCAAAATTCAAATACCCCCTTCATCACCGATTATAGTATCAGGGGTCTCCCTTTTAGCAGAAGGAAAACCAACAATTAATAATTAATGGATCTCACAACCAGGCGTGAAAAAATTGGAGATATGGAAAAACGAACAGACTTCTCAATAGGAAGATCACTAATTATTAATAATGTCATTTTAGGTGATCTCTAGAACAAACCCACTGTATGACCATTAGACATATCTGCTCTCCAAGTACTATAAAAGCAAGTAACAACCTATCTATGGAAAGAAAATCATAAATAAAAAATATGATCATCAGGGTAGCCTGCCAGACGGTGATCCAACCTAAATCAAAGAGGGGGTTGAGAATCTTGGACCAAACACACAAGCACTGACACGATTTATCCAATGGATTAAGAGGTTTATCTTTAACCCACAAACGTCGTGGCAGGCGCTAACATATGAACAGTCTTTAACCCACAAACGTCGTGGCAGGCGCTAACATATGAACAGATTGCAAGATTGACACCACAAGTCCCGGATTGCACTGACCCTATGGTATGGTTAGAGAATCGACACTGGTCTATCCCGCGGAGTTACGCATGGCTAACAATGGGACAACGTCAAACAGGATGGCAACAAGGTCTGATATCAAGAATGATGTTTTTCGGCCAACGTCCTTAAAACCTGGCGAAAGCTTCCACTCCCCGATAAATGTCCTCCAAATAGATGGGAAGAGGTTTGCCAACAATCTCTTTCCAATAACAAATCGATCAAGGATTCTCAAGGGCGTACTCTACACTCCTTGGACTCACATGGAGAGGATGGGTGAAAAGAGGGATCAAATTTTGTGATATTTTGTGTAAGGAATCTAATGACTGGTTTGACATAAAACAGATCCAGCCTATTCTTTACTACTGTAGGCATTCCAAAGAAGCATTGAGCACTCTAATTGACCTGATCCCTCAGGACTGAATATAAATTTCTTTAAAAAAGTTTGAATCTAAAAGAGGGTGACTGGGTTGGATTCCATGGCAATGCGCAACAGGTGGGCAATGTGGTGGTGGTTAGAGTTTTGAATTGTTTTCGTAATTTGAGAATTCGACTTATTTTCGGTAATCCATCATTACATAATAACACATAAAAACTCAAATAAAATACACATAACCAAAGGAATTGCGTGAAATATGTAAATTGATCTAATTGAGGCATTTTTTTTTGT
>BFEA01000020.1:3645707-3657401 GCA_003427395.1 Chara braunii | reverse complement strand
AGAGAGAGAGAGAGAGAGAGAGAGAGAGAGAGAGAGAGAGAGAGAGAGAGAGAGAGAGGAGCGATACAAGATTGGTTGTGTGGTCCAAGGAAGAAAGTGGAGGCCATAGCCGCCGGGCTCAGACACGGAGTAAACAAAGAAGAAAAATGATCGAGATAAGGAGGAGGGAGAGACGGGGAGGAAAGAGAGGGAAGCCATAGCCGGGGATGCGAAAGGAGAGACAAAGAGAACGAGGCAAGTGAAGGTTGAAGGGAAAAAAGGAGTCGGCAGCCATAGTCGAATTGAGAGAGTTGACCAAGTCATTGACCAGGGAGTTGACTAGGGTTGACCGAGGCGTTGACCGAGGTGTTGACCGGGGTTGGCCGAGGTGTTGACGGGGGTTGACCAAGGCATCGACCAGCGTTGACCAAGGTGTTGACCGGGACGTTGACCAGCGTTGACCAAAGTTGTTGACCACAAATTTGACCAAGCTGGAGTTGGTATACTCTCGCCAAGCCTTCAACCTATTCCCTCGCCCTATGGATGTGCACTCACCCCATGGTACTTGCTGAGTTTGTCTGTCTCTTCTTTTTGCATTGAGTCTCTTTTGTCCTGGTGGTAAGAACTTTGTGCATGAGGTCGTAGAGCTGTGTTGACCAAACCCACACATGCTGAGTAGGGCTTCAGTCCATGTTTGACGACTGACTGACCCGGAGGACAAACCCTCCTAAGGACCGGTACAGACCGGCAGGCTACTCAGTGTGGCATGGTAGGCCCAAAATTTGAGTTGTGGACTGCACAACCAGCTGTCTAAGTCTTAAGAGGACTTGCTGATCGCGTCGTCCTGTTTGCGACGTTAAAGAATTTCTGAGGAGTTATGGGGGATCTTCTTAAATGCATCCTGATTAGCACTGAAATCCTGTAGTGACAACTTAGTAGTAGATTCATGCTAGAGACCATAGTTGACAGGGTCCCAAAAGGATTTTGTGGTCCTTAGAGAGTCAGTTAGTCAGTAAGTGGGTGGAGGTCTAAGTGGTGAGGAGTGGTTTGGTCACTCGGCTGTGCATCTTTCACCATGGTTGACACACGTACCGGTAAGAGCACCACCCCGTACACCAAGGCTCAGGAAGAGCAAGCCGCCACCGTATGAAAAGAGAGAAAAGAGAAGGAGGCCAAGAAGGAGTTGATCAAGCAGGACAAGAAGTTGGCCATTTTGGAGGAGCAAGCGATGAAGGAAAAGAGGTTGCAGGAGGAGATGGAGAAGTTGCAAAGAAAAGAAGAAGAAAAGTTAAAAGCAGTAGAAGAAGAAGAAGTGGAAGAGGAAGTAAAGGAAGAAATCACCTTGATCAGAACGGTCACAAGAGAGAGAGGGGAGACTAGTGGCACGAAGAAGGAGGACCCATGGATGGAGAAGAAAGTGTCTGAGTGGGTCGCCAATCTATCCTTGAGAGAGGAAGAGGAGGCAATGTTATACGTGTCGAGGGCAGAACAAGAGACAGTAATGAGAGAATGGGAAGCAGAAGAAGACCCTCTACGTCGCCAGACGATTGAAGAGGAAAAGAAGTTGGAGTGGAAGTTGCGTTTAACCAAGGAAAAAAAAAAGTGGATGGAGGCGACAAGTAAGGTGGCGAAAGCATTAGAGGTGATGAAGGAGGAAAAAACGTAGATGGAGGCGCAACCGGATTGGCAAGGGAAAGATAGAAGCTATGGCTAGGAACATAGAACTCCTAGTGAAGGCCCAGAAGAGCAGTTTCAGTTTGCGAGGGGTCAGGATGTAGCCTTGCGATCCATACGATTGGGCTTTAGAGAATTCGCGCGAGAGATGATGATGCACGTTGGCATAGAAGTGAAAGTGGGGATGGAGAGCACCGAGCGATTCTGCACAGGCGCCATAGAAGGTGCAAAGCTTGTTGTTCCAAAGGAGGAGGAAACTCGCCCCCGTAGAGAGCAGGTTAAGGTTAAAATTCTTGATTCCTACAGTGAGAACAAGGGGAAAAACTTTGATAACTGGGAGGCGAATGTTAATTCATACGTCTATCTACAAAAGGTCATGCTTGAGGAACAAGTCTTCATCGCTATCCACGCCCTCAAAGACGAAGCAGCGAGCTTCGCCTAATTACTTGTCCGTGCGGCTAAGTGCGACAATGATATGGTAGCTTACTCCACAATCACCCACTTCAACAAATTTTTCAAATTGTTGCGTGAAAGATTCACAAATGTCACCAGAGGGATTAAAGCCTCTGATAAACTGCAAATGATCCACTCGCGTTAATGGAAGAGTGTCAAAGCACTCAAGGGAGTGATGAATGAGTTAGTTGTTGTCCCTGACCATGGGGTTACTGATCCCCAATTGGTCCAATTGTTCTATCTTGCCATGCCTGAGCCCTTGCGGGGGCATTTATTTGAGAGAAGCAAGGAGTCCACTATGACCTATGACACTCTGAGTAGGAAAGTAGTGTTTTTTTAGGCCCAGTCCATGCCAACAGCTACCTTCTGGCATAAGGATCTGGACAAGGGCCAAAAGTGGAAAGGTCGTACCATCTCTAGCCAAGTCCGAGCCAAGGATCATCTCATTCTTACCTTAGATAAAAGTGGTATGGAACATGTCTCATATGACCAGATAGAGTAGGACCTAGAGGAGGGGAACAATGACGATGGTCAGGGGATGATCTACTCTGTTGTCGCGGCTAGGGGGAGGCCGCAAGGAGGAGGAAGAGGCCGAGGCCAAGGCCAATCAGGGGGTTGGTGGCAGAGGAAACCGCCAAGTGGGAGGCGGGGGTGAAGGTCCCCCGCAAAACCGCTCTCGTTTTAGCCGATCACCTCCCAGAAGGGGTGGATGGCACCCTGGCTTGACCCTGGAAAGATTTGGGCCTAGAACAAACAATATGGCAAAAGAGGATAGACCAGGATCACTGCATCTATTGCGGTGATGCGGGGCACATCATTAAATACTGCCCCAAATATAGAGGCGCCTGATACAATGCACAGGCAGCAAAAGGCAACCGCCGGTAGGGGTCACAACTGCCCTTACCCCTAGACCATGTGGGGAAGAGTGCGGCACCATAGAGAAACTCCCAACCAACAGGTTGTTGGCCAGTGCTTAGAAAGCTGTCCAGAGATTGCTTGTATTAAAGTCTCTCTAGGCACTTCCCTCACAAGTCTGGCAGAGGAGCTTAAAGAGAGAATGTCGGCTTGGGCCAAGATGAAGAAGGACGGTAAAGGACAACTAGTTCTGGTAGAAGTAGAAGTCTTTAGAGGTAGACTAGGGGTCCTTATAGATAGTGGGGCCACTCGCAGCTATATTAGTAGAAAAATGCTGCAGAAGTTGAAGTTGAATTTGAAGGGTAAAAGTTGGAAGACCCTATAGCCAACATCCTTGCAGACTATCGCACTATGCGAGTCGAGGATTACGTAAAGGGAGTCCAGGCGTACTTTCGCCTAGAGAAGGATAGGAAGGTAGAGAGAGTTCTCAATTCCCCGACTCTCCTTGTCGAGGACAACATTCCATTTGACATGGTCCTAAGAATTAACTGGGAAGAGGCAGCAGAGGTCACACTCAATTTGAGAGAGCACGAGTGTAGACTTCCCAGTCCGTCAGGTGAAGTTAAGACCGCTCGCCTGTTCCATGTGTCAGGAGTAGATAATCCCCTGACACATTGCTGCCTTAGTGTTCCCACGTTCTCGCGATTAGTGAGAAAGGAGCAATTAGAAAAACAAGTTTTTGTAGCCTAATGTTAGGCCTATCACTGAGCCTAAGGAAGAGAAACCCATTGATTTAGTTATTGCCAAGCTGCTGGAAGAGTATACAAATTTGTCTAAGTCGCCTACAAAAGTAGTGCAGCGGTCGATCCAGCATCGCATCGAGATAACGCCTGGCAGTAAAAATTTTAAGGGAGTCGTGTATAAAATGTCCCCAAGGGAGTTAGAGGAGATGCGCAAGCAGTTAGACGAACTCCTAGAAAATAGTTGAATTAAGTCCAGTTCGTCTTCATTCGGAGCACCTGTTCTTTTTGTCCCCAAGGAGGGAGAGTTTAGAATGTGCATTGAGTATAGGAGTCTTAATGTCGTTACCGTGAAGAATGCAAAACCACTGCCCCGTATAGATGATCTGTTAGATCGGGTGCAGGGATGCAAGTACTTCTCTAAGATAGATTTTCTGGCTATCATCAGATAGAAGTCCACCCTGATGATCAATATAAGACGATATTCCAGATTAGATATCGGCACTATGAGTCTATTGTGATGCCCTTTGGATTAACCACGCCAGCCACATTCCAGCGTTGTATGAACGATCTGTTTAGACCATGGTTAGATAGATTCGTAGTGGTGTACTTAAATGATATTCTAGTGTATAATAAGACCCTCCAAGAGCATGAGGATTATCTAAGGTAGGTCTTGGATAAGCTGAGGGAAGCTAACTTCAAGATCGACGCGAAAAAGTGCGAGTGGCCCAAGACACAAGTTTTGTACTTGGGCCACGTCTTAGATGGAGATGGCATAAAACCTGAGGAGAGCAAGATAGCGGCGATTAGAAATTGGCCAACGCCCCGAACATTGACAGAGCTGCGGTCGTTCCTAGGCCTATCGAATTACTACATGAAGTTCGTACGAAACTTTTCTACCATCGCTGCACCCGTTTGCAGGTTGCTAAAAAAAAAAGCAATCTGGAAGTGGGATAAGGATTGTACGTCGCCCCTGAAGAAGCTAAAGCGTACCTTCATAAAGTACCCAATCCTCAAGGTAGTCGATCCATCCTTGCCTTTTGTTGTCAGCACTGACACAAGTCACTATGATATAGGTGTTGTTTTACAGCAAGATGATGACAATGGGCATAGGCCCGCAAAGTTCATGTCTGCTAGGATGCTTCCAGAGAAGGTAGCAGCATCTACCTACGAGAGAGAACTTTACGCTCTCAAACAAGCATTAGATCACTGGAAACATTACTTGCTTGGGAGACGCTTCAAACTTTATTCAGACCATGAGACGCTGAGGTGGTTAAAGACGCAGGCCAAAATGACACCTAAGCTTACTAGGTGGGCCGCAGAGATAGACCAATTTGACTTTGAGCTCAAGCCAGTTAAGCGAAAGTATAATGTAGTCGCGGACGCTCTAAGTAGGAGAGCTAATTACTTTGGAGCGATAGTTCACTATCTGGATATAGGGCGAGACCTGCAACATAAAGTTAAGGAAGCCTATGCGCAGGACCCTATTTATAGTGATTTCCTCAAGAGAGTTAAGGAGTCTCCAAAGTCTGAGTCAGACTACCGCACTACAAATGGGTTGCTATTCGAGAAGACTAGTGTAGCTGATGGTTTATGCGTTCCCAGCAGCGAAGAGATCCGTAGTCTGCTCTTAGGGGAATGTCACGACACAGAGGGATATTTTGGTTGGCAAAAGACATTAGCTAACCTTATTCGTGCATATACGTAGCCAGGTATGAAAGCCGACTGCAAGGTGTGCCAACGGAATAAGACCACTACGCAAGCCCCTCTTGGTCTTCTCATACCATTGCCTATTCCCGCAGGACCCGGAGATTCTGTCTCCATTGACTTCATGGATGTTGGGGTCAGGAGTAGGCATAGCAAGAGCCAAGTCATGATTATATTTGATAGATTTAGTAAGTATGCAGTTTTTGTTCCTTTGCCCGCGGAGGCACGTACATATTTAGTTATAGATAAGTTCTTTGATCATTGGGTCAGTGAGCATGGTCTACCGCTGTTGATAGTTAGCGACGGAGATACCAGGTTCACTAATCAAAACTGGCAGGAACTGATGAGAGTCTATGGCTCTAAGTTGTTGATGTCATCTGGCCGTCATCCTGAGACTAACGGTCAGATTGAACAGATAAACAAAATCCTGCAGCAAGTTCTCAAAATGTATATTATACCCGATCAAGTTAACTGGGATGAGATGCTTCCAAAGGTAGCTAGCGCATACAACAATAGCGTGCACTTAGCGACCTGTGGCACTCCCAATGAGTTGCGTAAGTCCTTTAGTAGATCGCGTAGACCGTTTGAACGACTGAACCGGGATCAGATTCAAAGGCTACCGCCCGGTACAAGGGAGTTTGCACTACAACATGAAAGAGAGATTGCTATAGTAACAGAAAACCTCAGGAAGGCCCAGCACAAGATGATAGAACAAGCCAACAAGCACCGTCGTCCGTCACAGTTCCAAGTAGGCGACTTAATCTGGGTCAAGTCAAAGGAGTTTGCTCCCGAGGAAAACATCTCGCAGAAGTTATTGCCTGCATACTGAGGACCGTGGCCAGTCTTAGAAGTCAAGGGTGAAGTGGATGGACCGTCCTACACAGTCAAGACTCCAGCACACCGTCCACACCTACCCAGTTTTTCATGCGTCAAAGTTGTTGCCCTGTACCACAAGTCAACAGTTTCCATCACGGAGATCCATGATCCCTCCCGACATGGATGGAAGGTACGACATTGACCGCATAGTAGGTGAAGATGTGTTCAGAACAGGAGGTAGAGGTCGTCCACAGAAACAGTAAAAAGTCAGATTACACGAACAGCACTTCTAGAGACCGCTCCCGATGTAGTTCGAGCCTATGAGAGAGAGAAGAAAGGTAAAGGTCCTGCCTTGGACTGAAGTATTCTCGGAGGACCTCGAATTTAGGCCGGCGGAAGTGAAACGGTTTTCACCTTTGCAGTAACAGATGCAGATCCCAGGGCTCGATCCCTAGACCTTACCTCACCCGTGTACAGTATCAAGTCGACCCTTGTGTGTTTTGAAGACCTGTGTTTTGATAGCTGACTGTTCTCTCATAGGTCTGTGTAGGTGTCGGGTCTTGAACAGTAGCTCTGTCAAGTAGGGGTCATAGCTGTGTAGAGGTCATAGCTGTTGCAACTCTGAAAGGTCAAGGTCGTAGCTGCGACAGTCCGGAAAGGTCAAGGTCGTAGCTGCAACAGCTCTGAAAGGCCAAGTCCACAGACTTCCGGAAGGTCCGGAAGTGGCCTTTCGAGTGTTGCTCATGTTAGACCAGAGGCAAGTGGGCAAGTGGGCAAGTGGGTACTCGACTTTGCTTAGTCAGCGGTACCCAGTCCCAGTCTCACTTTGTCCAGTCAGCAAGTACCATGTGGGACTGTGTGCACCATGGGCCGGTGGAAAAGTGGCAGCCATTGCTGCTTGTACGGAGTGGTAGTCAGCGGCCATAGCTGCCATAGCGAGCGATAGATAGCAGTGAGGGTGTGTGTGTGTGTGTGGTACAGAGTGGAAGTAATGGGATATCCAGGGAGATCTGAAGTTGAGCGTGTGCGAACAGTCGTGGTGAATACAGATCAGGGAAGTGAACTGTAGGCGCTCAGGCGCCATAGCCAGTTTGAAGCGTGTTTGTATCTGAACTGTGTTCTCGGCTGTAATATCTCTGAGCTTTGTGTGGGCGCCTGGCGCCAGTGTGGATTTCAATCTAATTGCATGCATGCTGAACAAAGATGAAGGCGAGTCTGATTGCATAAATAACCCCTCTTTGGAAATGCCTGGACACACAGCACGGGTAACCATCCCTTTTTTTTTTTTTTTTTCACTTGGACCCTAACAACCAAGTATAGCAGATGGCTATCATAGATATCCAAAAGTTTTCTGGAAATAAGCCGTATACGGGATGATGACAAGGAGGATTAGATCGAAGAGCACCAATGAAGAAAAGATCTACCTATGTAAATGCGTGCCGGTGACAAGTAACACATCTGCTGACCCCCAGACTAGAAGGAGCGATCTTCCTCCTTAAAAAAAAAAGAAAAAAGAAAAAGGAAAGAAAAAAAGAAAAGAAAACATCTACCAGCAGTCCACAATCTATCTGGGGGGAGGGGGCGGAGCCGGAGATGCATAATTAACATGATCCCTGACGGCTGGGTGGATCTGCTCAAGGAGGACTTTGCATGGAAAGCAGGGGTACCGCATTGGGCCCACTGCGGTATCCTCAAGCAAGAATCAGTACCAAAGAAAGCGTATCAATTGTCTCATAGACCGGGACCTGCGACCGTCCAACCAGCAAACAGTTTCTTCACATTATTCCCAATCGACCACTCAATACCAGGCTCAGTACCAAAGAAAGCATATCAATTGTCCCATAGACGACCAACAAGCAGTTTCTTCACATCATTCCCGATTGACCACTCCTACCAGATGAACAGGAGAAACAGGTGATTGGAGCTGCGTCATTGAAGATGCCCCTCCAGAAATCGCCATCGTAGGTAAGGATGAGGGAGAGAGCAACGTTGTTGGTGTTGGTTTAGAAGCCGCCATAGTAGGTGAGGACGATGGAGAGGCCCAATATCAGAGAGTCTACCCAGCAGGAGTACCTAGGCAAGGCAAGCTGGCGCCCACGGACACATCCTACCGTCCTTCCCCTAACTTACCCAAGGCTACAATCTTCCCCCAAACAAAACGCACGGGGTGCATTGTATTCATATACAACGCACGTGCGTTATGCTACGAATTTCGGGCACCAACTTCGGGAACCAGGCCCCCCCAAAAAATGAAGTATATGCACTTACCTTTCAACAGAAAATGGCTTCGGGTATCCGTGAAAACTGGAATGACACACATGAATCGGGTATCCGTGAAAACTGGAATGACACACATGAATCGAGAAACGGTCCAAATTAGGGGAAACACACACACACACACACACACACACACACACACACACACACACACACACACACACAGACAAACACACCCTCAAAACACACACATTCTGGTTTAGGTAGCTGTCTGTATTGGCAGATTTGAGCGGTTAGGATCGGCCTCGTACTAGCGAGCTACTCTTTTCTCTGTGGATGAATGTGTTTTGTTGGTTTGTTTTTGTATATATGGCATAATTCTTTACCCTTCTTCGTAGCATGGGCTGTGTTGTTGGTGGATGATGTCTGTGGGTGTCATTCCCGCGGGCTGCTCTTTCGGAGTTCGTAGAAGAATAGGGTAGCTTCTAGTGTGTTTTAAGCAGTAGTGTTCCTGGTGTCGCATGAGATCTTCTGGAATTTGGCATAGTACTCGCAGTGGCCTCGCTGTAGCGTTAGGACATTATCCAACTCTGCAGGTTGCGCGGCAGGCGGAGCCCCATGACACTCTTGGTGTCGCGTGCAGGTCCTGTGGTTTATTGTTGATTTATTGTGGCGTTGTAGACCATTGCAGAGGGCTCTAATTTTTTTTTAGACCAGTGGCATGTGTGGTCGGTGCTTTTTTGTTAGTGTTAGCCTTTGGTGTTATGTTGGTTTGTGGTTTTGTCGGCCGACGTGGAGGGCTCTCCAAGTTTTTTGAAAATTTTCAGACCAGTGGAGGATGGGGCCGGCGCTTTTTGGCTGGTGGAGTCCTCTGTCTTAGGTAAGTTGCTTTTTGCCTTCCGCCCTTTTACAGATCAAATAAATATATGTATATATCATCTATATGTATATGTGCAAGTGTGCCGCTTCGGCAGCAGACGGGTGTGTGGGGACTTGGCGCTGAACCACACACGCGTGGCCAACCTTGCCTTTTCTATTATATTGTCTATCTGTATTTTTTTGTTATGGATGATTTTGTGGAGGAAATGAGAGAGAGAATCTGTGGTGCTTTAACGACACACACACACATACATATACACAACACAGACTGATAAAAGAACAAAGAGGAAATGAAAAACAAAATCACACTGTTGGGGCCAGGTATTTTTAAATGTCGGATGCGGTCCGAATTCCGTAGAATTTATCCGAGTTCAATGACTTGATGAGGCTGACTTTTGCCAAAAGTTTATTCAGACTAACCTATGACTGAGAGCACTGAAAGTTTTTTGAGCCTTAGTTCGGACGCCTGCTGCGTCCGAGAGTGATGGCGGAGACCGACGGTGTGGCCGGTTGTATTCTGCTTTTGGCGAGGTCGCTGGGATGTTAGGCCAAATGCTAAGTCTAACTCTCATCTTGGTTAAAATAATGCAGCCCCGCGATTCAAAGTCTTAGGGGCTAACTAGGACCACCGCACCATAGCGAGGGAAAGTCGGTCCTATGGCTGGTGGGCCCAGTAGGGCCTGCAAAGCTGTAGGCTGGCGGAATAGCGGTGATAATTCTTCTTAAGCAAGAGCTATTCGTCTTATAACTGTAAAAGGAGCTAGCCCAGTAGGATACATTACCTGATTCTCTTCCTGGAGGCTGTGGGACCAAATCCAGACCGCCCCACTGGGCTAGCTCAATTTTGGAGCAGGTCCGGGCGCTTAAAGCACTAAGCGTGGTCGATGTCGATCGTGCAATCTTCATATCGTGCGGCGGACATGGGCCGTACCTGAGGAGAAAGTCGCAATGGTAGCATAGCTTGGGCAAGGATGACAGGCATAAATCAAGAAAGGGTTTTTTTCTTTTTCAATTGGGATTCGAACTCGGGACTGCTTTTCAGCAAAACCGTGGCATAGCCACGAGATCGGCAGCGAACGAAGCCGTTGTCATAAGCAAACGGCAGAAGAAGGGGAAAAAAGGGGCAATTCTTCAGTCCGATTCCTATTGGAATCAAACTCAGGTTTGTTTTTCGACAGTTCGTGGCAGCCACGAGAGGAAAAAGAGGAGGCCACTGGCATAAGCCAACGGCTGGAAAAGAAAGAAAGGAAAAAAAAACAGAAAAAAAACTAAAGCAAATGCTACAGCGCGACGTGGCGCATTCTATTAAAAGTTGGGTGTTGGAGCTCCCAGCAGGCTTCCTAGGTGCTCCTGTTTTTTTTTCTTTTTTGAAATAGTAAGCTACATTCTTAGCTCAATCTCATACGGGGAACCCTGTAGCAGCCAGAAACGTGTTCACGAGAGAACATGGGGGGGCTGCTCCCGACCTGCAGGTGGGCGATATCGGCCAGGGGACAGCCGGTAGCATCAGGGACCATTCCAACAGGACCAATCCCTGTGTCTGCCCTCAGGACCCCTCAGGTCCCCTCCCCTACGAACACCAGCAGACTCTGCTCAATGCTGATCGGGGGATCCAGTGGTCTATCTCTAGGTGGCGGGCGCCAAGCATGCCTAGGAAGGTACATGAGGCCAATGGGGATCGAACCCACGACCTCCTGAATGCCACTTGAAATGCACTTGCCCAGGCTCTAGTGGAAGCGTGGTGCTCATTTTGCACATTTGGTGAGTGGTGGTGTTGCCCCGCCGCGTTTGGGACTAGGATTTGAACTTGGGTCTGTATTTCAGTAAGTGCTCTAGGGCACCATGAAGATGTCCTGCCTCATTGACAGGGCCACAACAACTTTTGGATAAGTGTTTTCTGTTTTTTCCTTCTTTTTTTTTGTTTTTCCCTCCCTCTCTTCTTTTTTTTTTCCCCTTTTTTCTTTGTTATTATTTCCTCTCCTTTTGGTCTTTCCCCTCGTTTTAAAGACCCACGAGCCCCTGTTGCGTGGCAAATGGGGAAGCCGTGCATGAGCTATGTGGGATGCGAACTCGAGTATGTATTTCAACAACTTGTGGCTGCCCGAGGGTGCCACAAGAATGCCCTGCGTTTTTGGCAGGGCCATAGTAAGGTGAGGAGAGTTTTTTGTGTTTTTTTCCTTTTCCTTTTCTCTTTTATTATTATTTTTCTTTGAATTTTCCATGGTAACCGCGGACCCGGACACCGCACACTTCTGGACTGTCTTCCGGACCAGTGTCTGGACTGGTCCGGACTGTCCGGTGATCCGGACATCACCGGACACCGGACATAACCGGACACCGGACAGTCCGGACTGGTCCCCGGGGTGCAAACAAT
>BFEA01000020.1:3558478-3622433 GCA_003427395.1 Chara braunii | reverse complement strand
TTTTTTTTTTTTTTTTGCGCTAAAATATGGAAAAACAATTGTTGCACTAAACTCGGCTGGTCGGTCGTGGCCGAACCCGGCCGATTTGGCCGACGCTCGAGGCCGCGGCCGAGTTTTCGGTCCCGACCGTGACCGAGCGTGCAACATAGCAGAGAACTTGGATATTATGCAAACCAATGTCTGTATCCTCGCAAACAACCATCGACGTCGAGTCGGGCCAGATCAACGTCCCCGGGCCGGACGGGTCAGGGGGACAATGCGCGTGCTGCAAATTTGGAACCGCTGCATTCCAAGGTTGTGGAGATTGGAAAGAGCGTAGCAGCCGTATGTCAGTTCGTCGAGATCGAACGGGAAAACAAAGCAGCCAAGGAAAAATGGAAGGCTGACCGCAAGGAAGCTGCGGAGCGTCTGGAAAACGAGCGAAGGGAAGCGGAGTTGAAGAAGAAACGAAAGGAGAAGAAACTTCGACAGGAAGCCGAGCGAGTTGAATCTATGAAGAAGGAACTTGATATCAAGGTAGCCATGCAGGTGGGTGAGTTACAGGATGACGTGCGTGCCGATATCAAACATGAGGTATGAGACGTTATTGGGGAGCTGTGCAAAGCAGTGGCGAAGGGTAAACAAAAGCAGGTATGCCACGGGAGCAGTGACTCTGGAAGCATCGCCAATAGCAGCGAGACGGAGGAGATCAACACCAAGACACGTAACCTCAGCATTAGTGAGAAGCGTAAGCGCGCGGAAGAACCAGTGTTCGAGGACAACACTCCTATGAAATTGCCTCCAAAACGGACACCGTTGAAGATGAGCGGGCCAGGTAATCTATCGGCAAGGTTCACGCACTCCAGGACCAGAAACCAAACTAAGACGCCTACACCAAGGAAGACACCGAGTTCTATCAGGAAGAAGAAGATCCCAGCATCAATCGGAGCAGTTGGTCGTTTGAAGTTTAAGAAGCAAGTCCTACACGAGTCGAAGTGCTTGGATGCTTTGGTACTTCACAACATGTGCAAGAAAGTGGTGATTCCCTATAATGGGAAGTTTGAAGCGATTTTTGACATCGCAGCACATCGAACGCACGTCATGTATGGCACGGATGAGGAGGACGAGGTTGAGACAACGAATGAGGTGGAACCTGATGACGCGACGGTACGTGAGGATGTGCATGAAGCAGTGTGCAGAGGATTCTCTGTACGACATCTTTGGGGTATTGTTGATTGCGTTACCAGATGGAGGAAGGATATAAGTGTGGCTGATGCGAAGATCGAGGAGGTGTTAGACTAACCATAGCGAGACTGTCTATATCTGGAGCCTGACGTTGAAATCGGAAGTGTGTGGAGTCGTGGTTAAGATTGTTTGAAGAGTATGGTGCCGATTTCGTTAACTTGTCCGAATGTGTTTACGTAGCAGTATCCCTATATTGCAAGTCGCAGTACATAGGAAAACCGACGAGACATTTGGATACTCGATGGCGTGAGCACTCCTATCCTTGCCGTAATCGTAGCCTGAACCATTTTTATAGATCGCTGAGAGCTCCTTTGGTATCCAGATTTATGTCCTCGTCCCTCTGGATTCCATCCACTAAGGTGAACTCACTAAACTTGAATTGGTGTATATTAAACAATGGTCTCCATATCTGAATGTCGTAGGAGTCAAACCTAAGAGGAGTGGCGGGCGTCATAGCAAAGGCAGGAATAAGAGAACTAGGCTTTCCCGACATTCTGCAGGGTCTTGCCGAACGATCGCACCACTACGTTTCCGTCGTGAGAATAACGACGAATGGAGGCTTGATCTCTTTGAGATCCTATCCGAGTGTGATGCTAGTGGTACACGAACCTTTAATTTGACGGTTAGCGGTGGGAACGTGTGGCACTCGCCATGGAAGAAGATTACGAGGTTTTTCGGTACTTCTAAGATCAAGTGGGGTAATGGAACCCGACTCCTAGACACTGTAAAAGGGAGTTCGAAAAGGGCGGCCTTTTGACTTTTGAGTATATCAGGTCATGGAAACCTCAGTGCGACAGTTTGAAGAAGGTTTTGATCTCTTTGTTAAAAAATCCAAAGAGACTTTCTAGTTTTTACAGCTGGGGAATGCATTTAATCTTACGTGTGTACCGAGTGGCTATAAATCCCCCACGGCCGCGGTCATCGCGGGCACGACCGCGGACTGCGGTCGCGGCCGTGGGCCCGCGGTCAGGACCACAGTCCGCAGTCAAGAAAAAAAAATAAAAAAAATCAGAAAACTCTGAAAACAATATATGTTATGCCAAAAAATAAACTGAACAACTTTTGCCTTGAGGTCATATCAAAGCTCGTTACCAAATTTGAGATAAAAAACAAACAATATCCTTTATTTTTCTTACTAAAATAATAAAGTGAAGAACTTTTGCCTGAGGGATTTCTGTTTTTCATTTTTTTTTTAAATCCAAAACGAAGTTAAAAAACAAAACTAAAACTATACAGTTGTATAGCGCAAAAAAAATTACAACCCCATTTTTTTTGTTTTGTTTTTGGCCTATTATCCTAGGAATTAAAAATGTCGGGGTTTTCCGACCGCGGCCCTCGCCCGCAACCGACCTCGGCGATCGGGATCCCGACCGCGGGCCGAGATTGACCCTGCGGTCATGACCGCGGGGGATTCATAGCCGAGTGGTGAAGGATTTCTCGAAGAAGTCAACCAGAAAGTATCTTCGAAGACTACTGTCACATATTTTTCTTGACAAATTCGACCTTAGTCTAAGCAGTGACCTGTTGATCCGGGTGAAGTTTGACGATAGGGTAAAACTGGCAGAATTGCGGAAGGTGATTAAATGACATGTTAATGACGTGTGACTTACCTACTTGCTTCTTGCAGCGTGCACGAAAGAAAGCTCGCATCATTTGGAAGAAGAACCGAACAGTAGGAGAGTTGATGCACAATCACCGGATATATGCGGCCCGTGATGTGCTGAGCTGCCAATGTGCAGGCCTACCCTATCCTAGGATGGATGGGCATGTTCACTTTCGCTTGAGCAAGGAGATGGTTGATCCCCCGCTGTTAGCCAATGCTAACAATATCCCGAAGGTAGCGATTGCTGACCGGGTTAGCCTGTTGAGATCGGAAGTTCAAGAGGGTTTCGGTAGCTGGAGGAATCTTCGTGGTAAGGTACCACAGGTCGATACAGGAAGATTGTCTGATTGTATTACGCATGACAGGGAGATACAAACCTCGGCGCTCTCGATGGATATTGTGATGGAAACCAAGAAGAAGTTCGAAGGACTCGTGTTAACACCCCTGGATCGCAACCCAGGGAAAATTGTGGTTATGTGCCCAAAACTCTACTACGATGCTATGATGCAGACGTTTGTTTTCAATACAGGTTAAAAGGTAGTGGAGGCCTCCGATAACGTTGTGTTGAGAGAGATTCGTGAAGATACTGAAGCAGCTGGATTGAAACCCTTTGCCCGATGGGATAGGAAGGGCGGCATCGGATCCTCTTATGTTATACCAAAGCATAAGGATTTGACCCGATACCGCCCGATCTGTCCCACTTACGTGGAACCTATGGTTCGCACGGGTAGAGTTGTAGCTAAGGGCCTGAACTTCATCCTGTCCAAGATACCAGGTAAGTACCATTTCAACTTGTCTGCGGTATCCATGCTAAAGACAAGATTGGAAGCAATCAACGACAGGATTCAAAGTCTGAAACGACCAACAGTGGCTGCATATTCCTTTGAAATCAAGGATATGTTCAGCAGGCTGCCACATCGTGAAATCGTCAATGTACTAGAGTGGGCTTTGATATTTCATCAGGAGAAAGGACGTGATTTTGTCAGGGTAAGGGTTGTTCTTTTGGTCTGACGACTGGCGGGGATCATTGGAGAATTCTACGTTTTGAGGATATCTTGAAATTTGTGCGGATGGAATTAACCCATACATACACACACGCTATTGGTGTACTCATCAGACAGGTCGTGGGAATCCTATGGGAAAAGCCACAATTCCACCTTTAGCATGTATGATGTGTGCGTATGCGGAATAAAAATTTGTTTCGAATTTGGGAAGGTACGAACGCCAAGTTTTTGGTATTCGCCTCGTGGACGATGTGGTCTTGATTATTGCTTCGTTGGCGGAAGAATCCCTCCACTGGGTGGTGAGCAGGTTTTCTGACTGTTACCCCAAGAACTTGTGTTTGAAAAGAACCGATGATGGCTCTGGCGTGTTGGACTTTTTGGGTTGTCAAGTGAGATGTGCACAAAATTACCCTTATCTTGGCTGCATTCAGATGTCACGCAACGAGGAAAGCCTATAGTCCTTAGGCGAGTTGGAGATAAAAAATGGGCAGTCTTTCTACTCGTGGGGGAGTAAAAAACAAAAAAGTGCGGCGATCAGCAGTTATCTACACAGGATAGACCGAAACACTTCGGTATGCGGCACGATACCTAGGAGGGTCTTGTCCCTTAAACGTGAGGTGAGACTCAAGGACTTCCCTATGAAATTTTTTATGAGAAATTTGAGACGATTTGCTTTCCGGAGGGATGGCATTTGGAAGCAGACAGTCAGGTTGCTGGAATAGGTTTTGTAGCCACCTCCGTTTCCGACCTGAGGCCACGGCAAAACGTGGAATTGTCCCTATGGATCATGCTGACATATTAAGATTCTACAATCAGAGAATACTCGGAATCCTGAATTACTACTCTTTTCGTGGACAATCGATCATCATTATGGTCGATAGTTTACTTAATGAAGGAATCTTGTGCATTGACCTTAGCGCTTAAATATCGCACTAAGTAAACAACAGTTCAGTTCTCTGGTCACGCTATTTCGCGGAATTTCGCGAAATTTCGAAAGTCGAAAATTGAAATGTTTTGACTCACCTTGAACTTTGATGTCGTAGGATGGAACCGGAACGGGTATAGTTAGACAGGGTTTTTCAGTTAGACAGGATCTGTTTGTCTGCTCTGTTTGTTGGTGTTTGTGAACGTGCCTCACGCACTTTTGTTAGTATGGTGCTTTGGCTTGTAGTTGGTTTGTTTGTAGTTTAGTAGGCCTCAATCCTACTATCTGTTTTGGAGATTTTGAATAATAATGGGGCGGTAATCGGATTGAACCAGTTAGCGGCTTAGGCCTTAGCCTGTCAGTCGAAGTTTTCATAAAAGTTGTGGTCAAGGACTTGATCCGGTAACCATTTGAGTAGGAACTTTGCTACCGAGAACTAACCGGCGGTGCATTTGAGGGCCTTGACTACGGGGTACATAAGACTATAAGTACAGTCAATGCAAGTAGTTAGACCTCTTACGTTGGTTCGCTGCCCGCGGCGCGCTAGTCTTAGGAATGGCGTTAACGGTTGCGGACGTGGTTTGTGGTTCGAACGGAGGATCTTGGAATTTGTGGCTCGTGTTTGAACGTAATTTTCTGACGATTTGTACTGTACTTCGTGAGTGTCATTTCATCGCTTTGGCATGTTTGATGTGGGTTTTACTCACAACACTATCTACACAATCTTCTCTTTAAACACTACATCCTATGCAAAGCCTCAACGTCTCTTACATGTAAAATCACCACCCCTCTCCTTGGGAATATATATCCTAACATCATATTCATCAAGCTCAGTGAAACGATAAGTCAGGATCTACAATCGTTCAGTTTCCCATCCACGTTCAACAATCTAATCAGTAAGGTAAAACTTATATTTTTCCCAAAGAGTTGAGTGACTTCAGTAACCGTTCACTTCTTCCTTTCTCGGTCGATATCTTTTTTCAAATCTTAATTTCCTTTGTACAATCTCCTCAGATGTGATCCCAATTGAATGACTCGTATAAGTTGTCACATCTCCTCCTTGTTTCCAAAGTGTTAACAAGAGTAATGTGGTCGGATCCGTCACAATGCTTTTCAGGGATTGGTACGTTAGGCATAGTCTCATTCAAGCACAAACATCAAACCTCATCCCCCTCCCTTTCCGATCTCCACAAGTCCGTTTTTTTTCATTCAAACGAAAAGGTAAAAGTTTCGTCATCACTAACACTCATAGACTTCATTAACGTCTGATATTAGAAACTTCCCCTTCATAAATGATCACACTGATTGTGATGTCTCACATCTTAAGTCTAACAAACTTTGTATTTGTTGGAGAAGACTGAATGAGAAGTGAATTTTATGATATCTTTAAAACATATTTCACCAACGTTGTCACAATCACTCTCTCATGCCATCGAAGCTTCTCAATGTCATGTTTTTTTCGTTCATCGCATCTCTAATGTACTCTTATAGGGAAAATATTTCACCTATTCGTTTTTATTTTCCTCTCTTGTTGTTCACTCATCCTTTAAAAAATTAAAATGTTAAATGGCATACCTCAAAATATTTTTGATATCCCAATAGACAAATAGTAATCCTACAAACCATAATAATATCTCGATGGAGTTTAGATTGTTGCTTTATGTTTCCTTGATAAAGGGTCTTTATCAACGAAACATAAAGTGACAATCTTAGCTCGACTTAAACATTGGTAAAAAAAAAGAGATAGTGAACAATTTCCAATTCATAACAAAATCTACTCAATAAGTGGAAAAAAACGTGTAACTCATGCTTATGGTGGACACACAATATTTTCTTATCCACGACAATGGTACCGTTTTGTCACATTTTTTTAAGTTAAGTAATTTCTGGCGAACAAAATGCAACAGACCGTCACACAACATGCTTGTGAATTTTTTTGCAAAATATAAATAATGAAATGTACACCCAACTGCGAGCGCGGCCGTTCAATAACTATCTATACCGCAATCTGATTTTAGAAACCTTCAATTAATTGGCTTAGATCAACAGAGATCGTGTAAATAATAATAAATGAAATTGAGTTCATTACGAAAATATCACAGTTGTCAGTCACAAGATTTTACCACTGTGACAAGATCGACAAATCAACATAGCTTCAAGCATTATTAGATGAAACAAATCAAAACTACCTCAAGACAAAGGCAAGATAAATGGAGGAAGGTGAAAATTCATAATAGTTTTAAAAGTATAGAAGTAAAGATGTAACCAACGCGCTGAATATGTGTTCTCCCTCCTTCCTCTCAGCCACATCCTCGATCTCACTCTTTATGAGTGTCTAACATCATATCCCTGTACATCTTGAGGTGGTGGCCTATCAATGAAGTGCCACCTTAACATACATCTTAGAATGGTCAGTCGAAAACACTGATTTTAACGTTTGTACGTGCGAAAAGTTATTCTCATGCTAAACAGATGTATAAACGAATGAAGATCCCTCTCATCAAATCGCCGAACTGGTAAGGCTTTGTGAATGCCTCGATGTCAATGTCTATTGGGGAAATACATCTCTTTGTTAAGGCAAATATATTACCACGGTATGAATCATCACAACTGTTGAAAGGAATGGTTATACTTGAAGAATTTGCACGTTGTTTAGTATCGAAATTGTTTAAGTTAAGATTAAGAACACGTTCGTCATTGTGAATAGCTGTTGCAGTCCACACAAAGTTGAAGCACTCATGTGTCTCTTTTCCTTCTTGATATAGAGTCTCGGGTCGTGCACCGATATCTGAATAAACTGAGGGAGGAAAATACAGATAGTAAAATCTTCTTTGTTGAAGTTCGTGACATTGATGCAGAGATATGAAAGTGCCTCCTTGGAAACATAGTATGATACACTATCATTCATGATTCATTCCCTACTTAATCCCTATTTAAGAGTGATTATAAAAACTTAATAATTATATAAATTTAATGATTATATAAATTTTATCTAAGTCTGGAGTATTGATTGAAATAATTTTTCTTCTTAGCTACCTAGCTCACTTGGTTAAGCACACAAGCAAGTTGGTTAGGCATGAAATAATTTAGTGGCATTCAGGCGGTTGTGGGTTCGAGCTCCACAACTGCCTACGACGCACTTAGTGCCAACTAGCGGTGATAGTCCGCTTGATACCTTTGATCCGTATCAGTAGGGTCCTTGGCCAACACGAGTGTGAGTGTGAGTATGAGTATATAAATGTTATGTACTGTAGAGTGTTGATTGAAACTTTTTTTCTTCTTCTCCAGCGGCCTAGCTCAGTTGGTTAGGCATGCAAGTGGTTGCGACGCACTTAGTGCCAACGGGCGGTGATAGTCGGTTTGATACCTCTGATTCGTATCAGCAAAGTTCTTGGCCAAGATGGGTGTGTGTAAGTAGGAGTGGATTGTGTGTGGTGGGTGGGAAAGTGTTGACCTTAGACATTGTTGTTATTTGGTTGGGGGTGGGGGAAGATGAAAAAGGAGGTGCAACTACTGACAAAATGCTCGGTCGTAGCGTTAATTAGACCCTCACAGGCGACCCCATTCCTTCTTTGACCACCATGTTTGGGGCGGGTGACAACGTGTATCCTCTTTGATGGTTGGAGGGAGACAAGGCTATGTTCACAGGGGTCTCTTGTACAAGCCTTAGGAGTAATGGTAAGTAAGTAGTGAAGGTGAATTGAAAGAAATTGAAAGATGATGAAAGATTTGAGAGAAAAATATTTTTGAAAAAAAAAAAAAGATAATTGAATTCATTTGACGCAATGTTCAAAAAATACTGGAATGAGCTCATGAGACAACTAATTTTTAACAAGGACTTCGTCAACAGTCTCAAGTCAAATAGTTGACATTACCAAAGTAGCAACAATTTCATGAGCTTATCTGATTGCGTTCTGCAAGAATAGTTCATACATTGAAAATACTTAAACCAAACATGAGGTGTTCATACATTGAAAATAATTAAACCAAACACGAGGGGTAAAGTGTTTCACCATTTCACTGTGTCTCAACAGTTTCTCCAACCTTCACAATTGTTTCAATGGAGGATGATATGTTGTGCATTTTTTTGTCATACTTGAAAAAGTGGAACAAGTATTGAATGAAATTTTCACCCTTCATCTGCTCAACTGTTTTTTCTATCTTAGTTTTATAGAGTGTCCATATTTCAAGAAGCAAAGAGGAATAAATGAATAAAATAGAGTAAAATAGTGGGTGGTGGGAGAAAAGGTGGGGTGGGGAGAGGGGTATGAGTAGTGAGAGTGAGAGTGATTAGAAGGAAGTGAGTGAGGTAGAAGAGTAAGAAGTAGAGGGGAGAGAGAAGGTAGAGAAAGTGGATTAGTAAAGGGGGGGAAGAGAGAGGTGATATATGGCCCTTGGTGTCTGCAAAGGCACAAGGTGTAAGTAAAATGGGAAAATTTCGGCAGCACTTCGTTACCCCCACTGGGTCACAATGTGTGCCGAAAGCAAGAATGACGAACTCCTAATCAGATTTAAGGGTGTCGCAAACAAAAACGAATTTTCATAATAAATAAAAAAATAAAATAAAATGAATCAGAAAATAAGAAAAGAAGGTGGGGAATAAAATAATTCAAATTTTTGGAAAAAGAGGAAATGTAAATCAAAAGAAAGATAGAAAGAAAAAAAAACAGAAAAATTTCGAAGTAGGGGGGAAGGGGGATGAAAAAGTGAAGGAGAAAAGAGAGAAATAGGTGGGAGAGAGAAAAAGAGTGAAGTGGGAGATGGGGGAAGTGATGGGGTTGTTGGGGGAGAAGAGGGTGAGAGAATGGGAGAGAAAGGGATTGGAAAGGTAGAGAGGGATAAAGAAGCAAAGACAAAGGAGGAGAAAGAAAAGGAAATAAATGAATAAAATAGAGTAAAATAGTGGGTGGTGGGAGAAAAGGTGGGGTGGGGAGAGGGGTACGAGTAGTGAGAGTGAGAGTGATTAGGGGAATTGAGTGAGGTAGTAGAGGAAGAAATAGAGGGGAGAGTGAAGGTAGAGAAAGTGGATTAGTAGGGGGAGGGAAGAGAGAGGTGATACCTGGCCCTTGGTGTCTCCAAGGGCACAAGGTACCAAGACAAGGAGGGTCTTGGCCTTCACTGCAGCAAGCCAACTGGAGGAGGGAGGCGGCTAAGATCTTGATCAGCCCCTAGCAGCAGCACTGCAGATCCAAGGTGTGCTGCATGACCTGACCCTCACCACGGTAGAGCAGCCCCTGATCAGGGGGTCTTCACGGTCCCCAGCAGGCTGCCACGTGGCACTGCAGATGGCCACGGGCGCAAGCAGCAACAGCCACGGTGTCTCCCAACCGCCAGGGGGGGGGGGGGAAAATAGCTACCGTGCCAATTGCACATGGCCTGTCTCTTATACACATCTAGATGTGTATAAGAGACAGCTGTAGAGCAGCCCTTGTTTTGGGGGGGTTCACAGTCCACAGCAGGCTGCCACGTGGCACTGCAGATGGCCACGGGCGCAAGCAGCAACAGCCACGGTGTCTCCCAACCGCCGGGGGAAGGAGGGGGGGGGGGGAGGTAAATAGTTGCCTGCCCGCTGCTGTTGCTCGACCGGGGGGGGGRGGGATGGTGGTAAATAGTTGCCTGCCCGCTGCTGTTGCTCGAAGGGGGRGGGGGGGGGTAAACAGCAGGCACGACACGTCTTCAACACCAGCGTGCCGCCTTACCACACCATGCACACACTGTGGCGAGTGTGTTATCGAGGTGGCTACGCACGTGCATAGCCAACAGGCTGCAGCTGGCTAGGTTCAAACCCTGGCAACAGCGTGCATCCCGGATCTTGATAAGTAAATCCGGGAGCGGAGCGGGGCGGGGCGGGGCAGCGGGCCAGCGTGGGCACGTGGCGCGTGCGTGTGCAGCAGCCTTGGCCTTGACGCTTGCGCTCACGCGTCGTGAAGGCAGCGTCCTTTTTCGCCACGTGTCCCTCTCCCTGCTGTTGCACCTTTTTTTTCCCCTGTTTTTCGTTGAAAACCACTCGAAATCAGCCAAAAAACCTGTTGTCGGTTTTTGCTGTTTGGGAGCAGGAACGTTCCCGCTCCGATACCAGTGTGGCGGACCCACCAGGTGTGTTGCTCCGCCTGGGACAGAGATGGAGATGGAGGATGAAAAGGGAGCGAGATGGCACAACGCAGCTCCCACGCTAGACTCCAACGCACGTACTCCAAAATGTGCCAATGTAGAATGAATCGAAATTTAGACCCTGGCTGGGGTATACCCCAGCAGACTGACTGGACTAGCCTGGACTGGCTGGTACCGAGTAAAAAAACGGCCTGGACTGGACTACCCCGAACACAACACAGGCCTGTAAGAACAGGCCACGGGGCTGGTCTCACAGGCCAACCAACCATCCGCTACAAATAAGCCCTGGCGCGTGGGTTAAAATTCCTCGGTGCGGAAGTCGCGGAAAAGACGGTGCGGCGGTACAGTCCTTAAGAGGCCTGATCGCCCCCTTTGGATTGGACCGTGGAGGCCGGAAGGGGCGAATTAGCGGAGCCCGGCCCAAACGACACTTGAAACAGACCCGGGGTTAGTGAGATAATCGAGTTTGACCAGTTGGGACCGGACCGACGCGGCCGCCTAACTCGATCGGAAGAGGGACAACCCCAAATGTCCACATAAATGACTAACAAGGCCCAAGTAGTAATTAAAATAGGGATCACATGCTATTTTAAGCTCGAGACTGACTCTTCGTTTCCCAAAGTTGGGCCTGTCCCAGTAGCGTGGGACTAACTGTTCGTAGACTTGATACTGGACCTCTCCTGGTCCCATGCTAAAATTAGCTCAGTCCATACTATTTTTAGCATGGGACTGACTGTTCGTATACTTGGGACTGGGCCTATCCTAGCCCCGCGCTAAAATTAGCACTGATTTTTCGCATACTTGGGACTGAGCCTGCCCCAGTCCTCTGCTAAAATTAGTGTGATCATGGGTGAGTGTCATGATACAGAAGGTCATTTTGGATAGAGGAATCTCCTACGATCCTACACTTGGCCTGGAATGAAGCATGACTGCATAGCATATGTGCAAGGTTGCCAAGTTTGTCAACAGAACAAGAGTTCTACACAGCCTCCCCTTGGTCTATTGAAACCTTTGCCTATTCCATCAGGTACTGGAGACTCCGTGTCTATCGACTTTATGGACACTAATGTCAAAAGCAGAAATGGAAAGAGTCAGGTTATGGTGATCGTTGATAGGTTTAGCAAATTCGCCGTGTTTGTGCCGCTTCCCGCGAAGGCCAAAACAGATTTGGTAATCCAGGAATTCTTTAACCATTGGGTGAGAGATTATGGGCATCCCTTAACTATTGTGAGCGACAGTGACTCTCGTTTTATGGGTGAGCATTGGCAACAACTGATGCGAGTGTACGGTTCTAAACTAACGATGTCCTCAGGAAGGCATCCTGAGACTAATGGACAGACTGAGCAAATGAACAAAGTGCTGCAGCAAACGCTGTGTATGTACATACGTCCCGACCAGATCGACTGGTCCCCGAAGACCCATAGATTGTTTGAATCCTGATCAGATACAAAGACTTCCGCCAGGAACAAGAGAATTTGTTGTGCAATATCAGAGAGATATAAACAAAGTTAAAGAGAATATAGCTAAAGCACAACATCAAATGATAGAACAGGCAAATAAACATCGAAGACCCTCTCAATTTGCTGTAGGAGATTTGGTATGGGTAAAGTCAAAGGAATTTGTCCCTGAAGAGAATCTCTCTCAAAAGTTACTACCAACCTACAGAGGACCATGGCAAGTATTGGATGTGATACGAGGTGTGGACGGGCCATCCTATGTTATAGAAATTCCTCCACATTTGCATACATATCCGGTATTCCATGCATCAAAGTTACTGCCTTGTGTAACTAATGAACTATTTCCCAGTCGAAGGTCTACAATACCCCCAGATATGGATGGGAGATACGATGTAGACAAAATTGTTGCTGAAGATACATTTAGAACTGGACACAGAGGCAGACCCCAGCGACAATACAAAGTAAGATTTGCATACCAAGAACCAACAGAAGATCGCTGGTTTACAAGGGAGGACTTAATTCGAACGGCACCGAATATTGTATCCTTCTATGAAAGAACCAGAAGAGAGGAATTAACATAGTGGACAGATAAATATATATGTTTCTCAGAGGACTTCGAAATTGGGCCGGCGAGAGTGAAAGCGCTTCCACGATTCAAACCCCAAATTCGGATCTCAGGGTCAGATGCCCAGGTCAAGAAAAGGCCGAGTCTGTCAAACTCAGAAAAGTCACAATCGGGTACCCTTAGCAGTCTAGTCCAATAGGTACCCAGCAAACAGTCACATTCTGCGAGAGAAGAGGCAGCTTCATAAGCAAGAGTCATGTCTCAAAAACAGGAGTCACGCTTCATAATGAAAAGTCATGCTGAAGGGTCACATTTCACGAATAAGGACTGCTGCACATGCAAAAGTCGTGATTCAGAGGGAGAAGTCACAGTCCACAGTCAAAAGTCGTATCTACAAGTGAAAAGTCACGACTCAAAGGCCCAAGCAGCAGCAGACTAAAGGAAATTCGGGAAGGTTTCAGGCCTTACCATTCAGAAGCAGACAGGCCGTGGGTATGTGGTACCAGAACCAGTCAGGCCCCAAGAAACAGAGGCTGGCACAAGTTGAAGTGCATTCGAGACTACAAAAGGACTGGCCAGCCTTCGGTCTCAATTGCTATCGCCAGATAGCGTCACATGCAGAGAAAACTGGTAACGAAAAGAGAACACAATGGCCTGTATCTAAGGGAGATCTTTTTTTCTTTTTTCTTTTTTTCTTTTTACTCTCTAAGGGAGATCTAATTCCACCCTGCCTAGAATCTATCAAGAAAACTGGTAACGAAAACTTCCTTCTAGCACGGAATCGAGAAATTGATAAAGACCTTCACCATGACTTGTGCATTGCCCTATCAAAAATAACACTTCCCCTTCCTGCTTTCCATTGTGACAGAATGCAAAAGGGGGATTCTAAATCTCCCTGGTGACAGCACGTGAAAAGCTGGAAGGATTCAAATCTCAAACACACTAGCAAGTTAGCAACAGCAGGATAGGAACATAAACGGTCACAAACTGCGATTGCGGATAAACATCAGACCCACTGACTCAACCTTTGCATTCTTTCTGGCACCAACATGGGTTGGGTTGACAGATACTGGTGATAACACCTCCCATCCTTCTCGAGGTAATCAAACACCGGCACTCCGAACCTCCAGGGCTCATCCTCCCGCTCGGTTCAAATTTCATACTTGTATCAGTTAAGATTTCACGCCTGTTTTCCTTCGGCCAAATGGAAGGAAGCGTGAGGGCGTTCTTGTTGTGCATCTCTGACTTGCCGGTCCAATAGGAACCGGACTGATGCTCGCCAGAATGGATATCGAGCAATGGCCATAGGACCTGTTTTTCTATTAAAAAAAAAAAAGGAAAAAAAATTGTGCTTGGAATGTGCAGAGAACCACAGCGCTGGGCGCTGCAGCTAGCTGCCGCCAAACACACGGAATTTCTTTCTTGTTGATTTTCTTCCTCATTTATTATTGGGTAGTTCCCATTATATATTTGGAACTTCATTCATCGGCAGTCCATCGGCACCTGCTAACCCTCCCCCTAACCCCCAGTTTGCCAAGTTGCCTACCACAAGACTCAGGTATACTCACACGTGGGGACTTCCACGGAAGAAATATAGCCATCAACGGAATTGAAATAAATACATTCAGGATATTACAACTCTCAGTACGCACTTCCGCGGCGGACAAGGGAGCTTCATGGATCATGATTAAGGGACGGGGAGTGGGGCCTGAGTCAGCTTACCGTGCACATATGTTAGGGCTAGCATCCCTGCCTTCCAACATCTCGATCATCCATACGCAAGTATTTCCTCCTGATTTGGCACTCTGGTTCCTTCCCAGTCAATAGTAATTTGCCTCATCATCTCATCCCTGCCAACTTGTCACCCTGCTGTGTCTTCTGCTACGCTGGTTCTCTCCTCCGTCGAGCAGCAATCAAAAACGGAAAAGATTCTCTGTCGTCACAACCAAAATTCTCTTACAAGAACGAAATGTGCGAGTACTCGAGAAAAAATAACAGACAACAATGTTCCGTAACTCTGGGATCTCAGAGATCCGGTCTTCATTAACTATTTACAGGTTCAGGATCCCTGTACGACCTGGAAGTCCTCCATATCTCCAACTGGCAGAATGTGCAGTCTTTCAACTTTTTGAAGTTTTTAGTACTTTTTACATACGCGACTCAACCCAAGAGACCACATGCAATTAGTCTGCTTGCAGTGGCCGTCCATCTCATCACAACTTTTCCTAAGGGAAAGGGTACAGACTATGTTTGCACAGAATGAGCCCAAAGCTGGTCATAAGCCTCCGGGGTTGCCAAATGTGGCGAGGCCCCACCGAAAACATCTCCGTCGTTTCCCTCGCTTATCCAGAGCTGCTAGCGAACAACTTTGTCATACATTTCTTCCCACTTCACAAGAAGTATATGAGAAGGGCCCAACGACAAGGTCCTGGAAACAAGGATCTTATGGCGGGCCCTGTCACAAGGACCTTGTACGAAGGGCTCGTGCCATTCATTTGGTACAGAAGCCACCAATGGGAGTAGACGGCAAAATATCCGCAGCTCCTTTCTCCTTCTCACATTAGATAGATACTAACCACGATGCCGTTCGTGAGGATTGGGTGCTCATATCCTTCTCCTTCATCGTCAATCCCGATGACATCTACGGTGTTGGCTGTTTCCATACACTCTTGGCAAAGAGGACACTACTGACAATGGAAAGCCTAGGATCCATCGCCATAGCTCCTTTTCCCCTCTCGGATAAGATTGGATCAGCCCACTTCTCGAGGACTAAGTGCTCATCTTCTCCACCGTTGTTCACTCTGATATCTACACTTTCTCTGTTTCCACACATGCTCATTACGCCCCAATGCGCCTAATTTCCCTCAATTATGATTCTGGTGTTGTTTGCACACATGGTTATTACACTCTCCAATGCACCAAATCTGCCACCATTACAATTGTTTTGTTGTTCTGTCACGTGCCCATTGATTGATTGGTTGGAATCTTCATTCATTGGTTGAAATTTCACTACTGCCACAATCGTCGATTTAATGCCTAGTCAACAATGTGTCGCCCTCCACTGATGCCTTGTATTTCCCTCTCCTCTTGTAGTTCCCTTTTGGGGGGTGATGGGGGGAATCCACAGGTCTGCAGCAGGCTTTGGTAGTGGGGCGGTCAAGAAGTACTCATCCTGAAGAGCCTCTGCGGCACTGACTCTACTCTCTGGAGAATAAACAAGCATCTTCTTCAAGAGACGAATTGCTCCTTCTGAGGCATTTGGTAATGCCCGCTCCAAGGGAATTATCTCAGGAGGAGAGAACAGTATCTTTCCAAAATCAGGAAGATCACTCACACCCGGCCAATTGGACTCATCCGCGATGCCCATCATCTTGACGACCCTGCTGAGTTGATCTATCTCACAGTCTCCGGGAAACAATGGTGCACGGGCAAGCAATTCTGCAAAGATGCATCCAACAGCCCAGATATCCACACCCTTTCCACACTCTCTCGCACCATAGAGAAGCTCAGGGGCCCGGTACCACCTGGTGGCGAGCATATGTGTGAACTCCACCCTTTCTCCATCTTTGCACACTCGGGCCAATCCGAAATCACCCAGCTTTAGTACCCCTCCCTTCGAAATGAGCAGGTTTGCAGGCTTCAGGTCTCTGTGAATGATGGCAGCATCATGGCAAGCAGCCAGGCCGCATAAGATCTGCACCATCCACCCCTTCACATCAGCTTCGTCCAAAGGCTCTTGACCTCTCTTGATCACCTCCGCCAAATTTGTGGCCAGAAACTCGAAGACAAGCACCACCGCGGAGTTGTGCTCAAAGTACTCCAAGAGTTTTACCACATTCGGGTGGTCCAGCTCGAGCAGCGCGCTGATCTCGTCCACAACTGCACTGTTTTCTGACAATGCTGACGAGCTTACCAACGACTCCTGCAAATGAATCCTCTTCAACGCAACAATCTCCCCATCTGAGGATCGCCGTGCTCTGAACACTTGGCCATACGTCCCCTCGCCAATGCACTCAAGGACTTCATACCGAACCCCGAGCTGCCCCTTCCAGTCATCTCTTATTCTTCGCGGGACCCATTCGCGGTCGCGGTGCTGTCGTTCTCGACCATAACCACGCATCCTCGCGAAAACAACCTTCCAGCCGAAGGAGATATGGAAACCGAGATCCCAAAGCGCAAAGGCCAGTTTCGTCAGCCCCCCTCCCAAAGAAGACAGGCCCTCAAAAAACGAGAAGAAAGGCCCTCAAAAAACGAATCAAGTGATGCCAGGTAATCTCATGACCACGGGCAGCGAAACAGCAAGCCAGAAGGAAAAAGACACCAAAGATGGGGCCTTTCCAGGTAGGTTACTAACAACCAGGAGTTTTCAACACAGTCCATGAACGAAAAAAGTGCAAGATGGTGACACCCAACAAAAAGAATAGAAAAATCCAAAACACAGATGCTGCAAAAAGAGAGAAAACGCAGAAACACAAGCAACAAAACTAGGCAGGGGTTGAGAAGGCCACAGAAGGCACCCCGGACTTCAGAAAGGATAAGATACGCAGCGTAACAAAAGAAGTTCAGGCCATCCACTTGGCCTAGCATAGCAATATTTCGACCACCTAGTTGGCAAAGCGTAGCAATACTCTCTGCCCAGTTCGCCAAGCATAGCAATACTCTGGCCAGTTGGCCAGCGAGCTATTCCGTCCAGCTCACAGATTCAAAGTGCCGGCTAAGAGTGGTGTCCTGTGATTAACCAAAGTATACTGGTATTGGCCGTATAATAAGACTAGAGTCTTTTGAGATTCTAAATAGCATACATTTGGAAGCAGTTTTGGCCACCACTTCGTGTCCAGCAATTCGGCAGAGATGTCCAAATTGCTGCACTTTGTGCCTAGTCCACACCTTTCCACCATGTAGCTCCAAGTCTCTGTTCAGTCCACAAGCACCACAGCCTTACACGCAGCACATCACGGCCACTTCAGCTAAACCCGAGGTTTTAAAAAAAAAAAAAAAAACATACTTGTGGTGCACCTGTGCACACCGCGGTGCGCGGATGGGTGATGCACACGCACCACGGCACAGGTGCAGCGCACTGGCTGCACGCAACTGCTGCTTGTGCACACAGACAGGTGCAGGTTTTTGTGTCTATGAGAGAGAGAGAGAGAGAGAGAGAGAGAGAGAGAGAGAGAGAGAGAGAGAGAGAGAGAGAGAGAGAGAGTACCGAGCCTGAAAGATAGTTTGCGTACATTCAAAGACAATGCTCCCTCATCATGACTCTATCGAACATGAAACCTCACGTGTATACATTGGAGGACACAACTAGCCCTCATCGAAGTTCAGAAAAGCTCAGTATCCGAGAGCACCACGCATTCTAATCATGACTGTCAGGGGCCTGAGTATAGCTTGGACACATTCAGAGAGAGACACAGGTAACCGCCATTTCACACATTCAGAGAGAGACATGGGTAACGGCCATTTCACAAATTGTGGAGCTTCATGTTCATCAAAAGCTCCCTATTATTACCAAAAGCAAAGAAAACATCATATTGCTAGTACATCCTCATCATGACTGTATCCAACCTGAAAGATAGCAACACAATTTTTAGGGCTGCTGTCAAGCGCGGCCCGAATTTCTATTTCTCATAAACTTATATTTTTAGGAGGGGAAGGGAGGGGAGGGGAGGGGAGGGGAGGGGAGGGAGTGGAGGGGGGGGGGGGGGGGGGGGGAAGGGGGGGGGGGCATGCCACCCCACCCCATCCCTCGTTTTTTTCATCAACCACCTATTTTTGGGGGGGACAGCATTTCATGCACCTCTTTTTCTTGTCAACTCATAATTTTATGAGGTGAGGTGAGGGGAGGGAGAGGCATGCCACTATACCCCACCCCTCCCCCTTTTTTCATCAACCCCTTATTTTTGGGGGTGTGCCGCACATCATACAGACACACATGGAAGCATGTGCTCTCTGCACCGGACATGGCGCACGGCATGTTGTCGGAGGGCGCCGTATCCTGGCCCTCCGCAGTGTACCAGGCGCACCCTATTCACGGTCCTTGGTAGTGGGCCAGGTTCGTCCTGTGCGCGGCCTTGTTCCTGCAGTGATCCGGCTGGCGCTCCCACAGCAAAAGGGTGGTGATGCGCCACTGGACTTTCCTTTGGTCCATGCAGGCTCGGCGCACTGCTGTACAGCAAAGCACTACCGGCCTGTGGTCGTGGTAGCCGCCGGGCTCGCCCAGGGGCGCGACAGTGAAAGACCAGCGCAGTCTTTTCAACTGCCCGCCAGGTCTCTGTAGCCGAGTTATGAGATAGGTGCAGCTGCAGCGGTCGTGATCTCAAGAAGGAAAGGTGTAATAATATGGAAAAGAACAGAAAAATAAAAGAAAGAGGCTACCGGAACGCCCCGCCTTAGATTCACGTTTCAATCTAGACCGCTGTTCCAACTCTGTTTAATCGAAGGGCCATGTACAATGGTGACGTTTTATTTCTCGAATTCAGGAATTTTAAATTTCTTTTTTTTGCAATATTTTTCGATTGACATTTTTAAATTACCTGCTAGAGTTTTTGGCGGGGGAACGAACGGTTCGTTCGCTTGGAATTTGAAAGCGGATGGCCTAGACTGGCTGACCTCTCACTAACCAGGTTCATCCAATGAAAACGACCACTGAGTGTCGGGGATTGAACTCTCAAAAGGGCGGGTGACCCGCGGCCGCTTTGGTAGGAGGCTTATCACCCCCGGAAGGTCATAAGCCCCCTCCTTGCCATCGGACACGGGTACCCATTAGTGGAAGTCCAACGATCTGCTTCAATGGAGAGAGACTACCTGTTAGTATCCCATTATGGGACCACACTGCACACGGAGCCTGCAGTCCTTTTGAGTTAATTTGAGAGGACAACAGGAGTTGATCATGGTTGGGTGCGTTTGGTCAGTGCTCCTTGACATTTAGTCCTAACCGATCCTTTTATTGGGGAAAACTATTATTATTAATGTTTATTTTATTGATAAGTATTTTTAAAAGCGCTTTTGAGTTTCCTGATTTGTAAATGGGAACTGTGTCTCTCTCGAGTCTTATAAAAAAGGTGCAGCCGCAGAGCTTTTTGGCTATTGGTTAGAAGGTGTACTTACGGTCGAAAGAAGGGTAGAGGGGTGGTCCTATATTGGGGCCGAGGGAGAGTGGGTGACTCACCTCGGCAGAGGCAGTGTAGGACTGAGGGGGGAGGGGTAGGGGGAGGGAGGGGCGATCTCTCTCGAAGAATTCTAACATCCAGTTTAGTATTTCTTTCCATATCTTTCTATTTGGTTTGCCTCTCGAGGAGGTTGTAGGAATAGGTGATATCTGGCAAGTCATCTGTGATCGTGTGAAGGGTGGTCGAAAATTTGGTGGCCCTCGAAGACCGATGCTGGAGCAATGCTGGCCGGAGCCGGAGCCAGGTGGCACAACTCTGTGACCTAGATTAGTGGGGGCGTGGGGCCTGGTAAAGAGATCTGGGGGGCTGTTTGCGGGGGCAGTCTCAATGGTCATCGGGGGTTGTAACTGGAGCAATGCTGGCCGGTGATGGAGCAAGGTGGTGCAACTCTGTAACCTAACCTGATGGGAGCATGAGGCCTAGAAGAGCTTCGGTTCGTGCTGAAAACAGCCATGCTGGTGGTGGTCGTAGGTGGATTGAATAGGTTTCACCTATCTGATTTGTGGTTGGGAGGCTTTTTGACACACATGAATAGCGACTCAGTAGAGTTTTGAGTAGTCGCCATGAATGTTTCTGAGTTTTTCCCTTATCCATGGTTTGTTGGTTGGTTGCCAATGGGGGTCTTAAGAATGATTTAAGATTCTGGGGACTTCTAGCAACTCATCTTAGACGACTCCATTGCTGATATACTCAGTGATCTACGGCTGTTCGATGCCAGAACGACACTGGCCGGTGCCGTGCCCTGTAACCTGCTGATGCAGGAGTGTGAGGCCTGGTAGAGAGATCTGGGGAAGTCTGATAAATGGACTGACTCACATAGACTGATAAATGGATGAGCAAGTATGGGCAGAACCAAGAGATCAACCAATATAGGATGAGCATGTATGCAGCGGAAGTCTGATAAATGGACTGACTCACACAGATATCACTCCACACACAAACAATCGTGAGATGGTGGGGTCTGAGCCAATCATAGACGATGCTCAGGCCCCGTACACTCATACACAGATGAAAGGTGGGAGGAGAGACGAAGGAGGTGGGAGATGTAGGCAGCACCAGATTGTCACCGAGATAGAATCCAGTAGGTCACCGATATGGTAGTCCAAAATGTCATCGAACAAGATCAAAATGTCGTGGACAATAAGTCACCAATGTCGGAGGTACAGAGTCCTAATGTAAACGGTGTCCGATCTGTGATGCAGCCAAGTATCAACCGCAACAATCTCCAAGTCTCGAATCCGGTAAGTACCACAGCCTCCTACCACCGAAGTCCAACACTGATCTCTGTCCAACTAGTATCAAGTCCCCAGTCTGAAGAAGAAGAAGAAGAAGTCTGAAGAAGAAGAAGAAGAAGAAATGGCAGAGGAGGAGGAGGTGAGGAGGAGAGAGCTGGGGCCGTGGAGGGAGGAGATACTCCCTCGCCTCCTAGTACCTGGCTACGCCGCAATCCGACTGCAGGTCGCAGGCGGCTATGGCCGCCGCGCTGCTGGTGGTTGCTGCCTGGCTCCTCGCTCGCCGCTGCTGCTCGTCCTCCACGCTGCGCTAAGAATAGCGCTAGCGCTAACGCTCCTGCTGCTGAACCGAAGCGAACTGGCGCTACCGCAGCGTCCAGTTGCTCAATGCCTCACAATGAGGCTGGACTGGTATTAAGTACCGGTGAAAAAGAGGCCGGCCTCAATGCTGCGAGGCCTGGCCGTGATCTGAATCGTCCAGATCGACGGTTCAGATCAGACTGGCCGGCGGCAGCCTCAAGAGCGCCGCCAGGCCCAATCGTTAATGTCGTTTGGGCCTGCCCGTCGGGTCTGGTCCGTAAGTGGCCTAAAAGGGCCAACCGACGGCCTAGAATGGCTCCGCCGTGGTAAAGGTCCGGCCTTGGGCCTGGACCGGCCCCTGAACCCCAATCTGTCGGGCCTACCCAGGCCATTGTGACACAATGTGTAACAGTTGGTGATATGGGAGGAGGAGACGGAAGGGAGGGAAACGGGTAGTAATAACGACGAAACCGGGGGATACGAAGTAGTGCGAGTTATCCGTAGTTGGATAATCGGGGCACCTTGGATCGCTGGTTGTGGCGCGGTGAAACTCCCTGAGGCACAATCGATTCTCGGTTAGGCAGGGGAATTCCGGGTATCTCTGCCTAATACATTCTCTCACCCAAGGGTCGAAGTACTCCGAATCCCAAGAGCTCGGCATCTTATCATTGCAGTGTGATGGGATCCTCCCGCGCGCGTCTAATCGGCAAGGGGATTTTTCGATGTGATATTGGAAACTCCTATCCGTTTAGGCGCGTGGGGGAAGGGGAAGTTCCCACCTACCCGATATCGAAGGTGTCAAGTTCGTCAATGGCCGCGAATCGGCGCGCGTGGATGCGTGTAGTCTGCGCAAATCAGATCGCGCTTACACGCATCCCCGCGAGGTACTCGCTTGTCTCTAGACAAACACTACCCAATCACCTACTTACTCCGTGATCCCGTACGCTCTCGTTCCTGAGCATGCAAGGTGCAGCAACAACATTAGCTCAAAAGGGGATAAACAGCAATGGAAGCAGTATTGACGACTACGCAGAAATTTCTACTATGCTCATGAGTGTATCAAAAGGACAAGCAAAGGCAAGGACCAGACAAAAGAAAAGCAACGGACATGACATTCATTCATCGATTCATTCGACAAAACACACACACAACAAATGAGATCAAGATCAATCGCAAAACGAGTGCGGGCTGAAACCAAGACAAGGATTCCGAAGACAAAAAGAAGACAGGCGAATCGCCTTGAGCCGAGATCAAAATTTATATACAAAAGCAAGGAGGGAGAGAAGACAAAGAAAACTGCAAATCCACGTCCATCAACCTCAGCTCCCTCTCTCTCTCCCTCCGATGTGGACAGTCCATCGTCACGCACCAACCCACGAAGTCGTCACCCCGCTTAGTCATCCCGCACCCGTCAGATTCGCCCGCACCCACAGTCCGTCGTGGCCCGCGTCAACCCCGCGCGTTAGGCACCAGCTCGTCGGGTCGCCGGACTCCCACTTCAACTCACCTCTTACTTCACTCGCGAGCCGACCCTCACTGATCGCGCCCCCCGAGCTTCCAACAACTGGTTAAGAGAGTTATCTAATCGCGCAGCCGGAATTTATAGCGTGCATGCATGCGCGAAGAACACGGAATAACAAGGACTTAGAAAGGAGATTAGGAGAGGGAGCACCTGCGTTCTGCATGGCCAGATCGCGGCGTGGGGGATGTAGCCTCTCTCCACGCATCGATCCGAGCATGCAGTCCGCGGGGGGGCTAGACACAGCAAGAGAAAAAGCGAGAGCAGGAAAGACGAAGTTCAAGAAGGAAGATACAGTTACAATGGCGCCCGCCCAAAATTACAGTTACACACACGATTAAGGGTGCCGACTAATAAGAGCTCCGTTGCAGCCGCTAAAAGAAGCACTTAAGCAAAAAAGCGTTGCGCGGCAAAAGAAAATCCTAAATTCCCAAAATTCCTAAATTCCTAGCTAATGCAAAAAGAAGCACAAATTCCGAAAAGAAAATCCGAAGTTTTGAAAGTCATAAAGGGTCCAACAAGATTCGAAAAAAGAAATTCAAAAAGAACGAAACAAAATTCCCGCGCGACCTCTGCGCCTAAATCCGACCACAGCACAAAAAAGAAGCGGCGTCAACCGTTATTAATCGCGCCTGGTCGGCGCGACAGCCACTCAATCAATCATCCCGGGGCTCGCCCGGCGCTGCACCCAATCATCCGAAAAAGAAGCGTCGAAAGAGAAAGGACGAAAAAAAACAAGGACACTGATGCAATTCTCCCTTAATCCCGATCTCCCGTAAATGGCCCATCCTTCCCAGCTTAGGACCCCTCATTGTTATCACGCAGAAAGTCGCGCGGGACAGAAATCGGTTCGTCACAGCACAGGATTCCTGTTGGTGGAGAACCTGAGTCCTTTCTAGACTCACAATGCTTAATTGACACCTACAGACATATGAACCCCGAAGATCACGGGTACACATGGTATGGCCCGAAGCCAGACAACAAGACCCCTAGACCCAAGAGGCGTTTGGACTTTGTGGCAGCATGAGGGACTCTGTGGGACCATTGTATAACAACAGACTATGAAATAGCCTCGCTGTCAGACCACTATCCAGTGATGATTGGTGTGATCTCCAAAGATTTGATGCAATCTGCCAGACCTCCTTTTCGACTAAACATTAATAATTTAAAGGACAAAGGAATTCCTAAATGCATAAATTCTCAAATGACAGAATGGCAAAACGCCAAAGACTTGTTCGATACTCAGGATACGTGGGCAGAAGTGGGAGTTGGTATTATCAGAGAGGCCCTCATCGTCTTCTCTCGAATGAAGGCGGCCTCCCGTAACTGGAAAGAACTGCGAAATAAACGAATAATTGAAGAAGCAGAGGCTAACATGGGTCAGGATCCCTTCTCGGACCATTACTGGTCCGAAAAGAGGACAGATGCTCTCGCGGCATTAGAGGCCTTGGAAATTCAGAAGCAGGCCGAGTGGCTGGAGTGGCTTAAACTCCGGGGCATAATCGGATACGATAAAATGACCAAACTCACTTTTCGATCGCTGATTCTTAGACAGACCAAACCGGCGATACGGGAATTGGTACATCCTCTTGATGTACACAGCCCTATAACATCAAATCCATTAGAGCTCTGCTCTTATGCGCTCTCGTACTTTCGGGATATTGTTTCTACAAGGAGATCTTTCAATGAATTTGACACAGACTTAGCTCTTACTTCATCCTTTTGGAACAGATCACATGCTTGAATTAACCAAACATCCAGAGAAATAATGGATTCTCCCTTTACGATTAAAGAACTAACTGTTGCAGTTAAGCAAATGACACATGGAAAATGTCCAGGTTTAGATGGGCTCCCGGTTGAGTTATTCCTCTGTACATGGGAAGGATTTGCCCCCTTCCTTTGTTAGATTTATAATTCAGCCATGAGTACAGGCTCTCTCCCAGAAAATTTTGTGAAGGGTTTTATTTCCTTACTATACAAAAAGGGAGATAAGCGGGAAGTCCAGAACTACCGCCCCATTTCTGTTATGAATGTTGTTTACAAAATTATGGCCAAGGCCCTAACAATTCGCCTGGCAGCAGAACTTCCCCAACTAGTGGGATGGGAGCAAGGGGCTTTTGTCAAGGGCCGGTCAATCTTTGAAAACATTCTAACAACAATGCAAGCCTTGGAAGTAATCAGAGTAGAAAAGAGAGAAGTGGCGGTCCTAATGCTTGACATTGAAAAGACGTACGATAAAGTGGGGTGGGCCTTTGTTTCAACGACCCTCAAAAGAATGGGATTTGGCCCCGGCTTTCTCAAATGGATCCATGCATCATATGCAAGTGCCACTTCGGTAGTCATGGTCAATGGACATTTGTCCGAGGAATTCCAGTTGACCCCTTCACTTAGGCAAGGGTGCCCCCTTGCTCTGTTACTTTTCGTTCTCCAACTCGAAGTTTTAATATATAATATTAGATACAATGATAGTATTACTGGGTTGATAGTTAGCCCTTCCCCCCATTGGAAAGCAAGAGCAATCGCTGATGACCTGACAGTCGCATGTGAAAACTCCCGCTCTTCCCTAGGAGAATTGAGGAGGCTGTTGGATGAATATTGTACACTTTCGGAAGCATCAATAAATTGGTCCAAATCAGTCTATTTTTTACCAGATATCCTTCTGTTGAAAGTAGACTGGGGCCTGAGAAGAATCCCGACAGCAAATTCAGAAAGATTCTTAGGTATCCAAGTTGCTCTTAAAGATTGTTCAAGGTCACAGGATCAGCAGCTGACCAACCGGGTCATTGCCAAAATTCAGGGATGGCTCAGGAATTACAAGCTCTCTTTGTTTGGGAGAGCTCTGGTTTTATCACCAGCAGCCTTTTCGGTGCTTTGGTTTCCCTTGTCGGTTTGCTTGTTAGGGGATGAGGCGTATACTGAAATTCGCAGAGCGGCCACCAGGTATTTATGAAAACCTTCTGCTGAGGAAGATCAGGGCTATATACCAAAGGTGGCCAGGGAGGTGGTTTCTCTTCCACAGTCACAAGGGGGCTTGGGGATTCTAAGCCCCCATAAACAGAACCTGGCCCTTCTAGCTAAGTGGGTAATCAAAGCCCTTTTAGAGGACCCCACGAAGCTGTGGGTAAAATTTGCACAATATATATTGGGACAGGAATGGTCCTTGAAGGAGGAGACATGAGTCTGACAGTGTTGTCTTATTCCCTCCTTTCTGAACCGAAGAGTCAAGTCCAGAACATGGCGAAGTATTCTGGGTGCATGGAAGAAGGTGCGCCCGACAATCTGCCGAAAGCCATCCACAAGACAGGAAGTGGCCAACCAGGTCTTGTTTGAGAATCCATTGCTGGTCAACGACAGGGGTGATATGTTTTTGGCAAAAGGAGGGGGGGGGGCATTTTGGACATACTTGGATAGAAAGAGGGGTCGTACAGATCAAGCACATCTGGGATTGTGGTAAGGATGATTGGCTTACGGGTGATGAACTAAGGCAAAAACTTCCTAGATTGAGGCAAGTTCCTGCAAACCTGGAGAAGATTATCCAGGCAGTTCCCAGACACTGGTCGACAATGCTAAGATCAACCACAGAACTGTGTGAAGGATCCTGGGCCCGCTCGGAGGAGGATAACGGCAAGTATTCGAAGGTCTTGGGGCCGGAGTTGTCAGGGGGTATTAAAATTGAAGAATGGAATCTTAGCAGCACAATGGCAGGTAGTGGTAGGCTAAGGAAAGTCCAGGAAACCATAATCCAGACTACGGTGGGCCTGGAGGAAGCTAGAGTGCTGCAAGCGGATAGGACCTGTCTCCTATTGGGAATTGGGGAAGATTTCATAGTGGAACCCATGCTGTACACGTGGGTGCTTGACTCCGAGGGCTCAGAAGGACAGAACACAATATTTATATTCCAGTACACGCCAAAAGTACGAGTGAGATCACTCCACCAACGCTCCACATTGACACCAATGACGCTGGCATCTAGATGGTTTAGGAAACTGAAAGGTCCTGATGACCAGCTGCCTAATTGGTTTGCCGTGTGGAGAGCTCTAAAGAAAATACCTTCTCAGAAAAATGTCAGTCTGCAGTGGATGCAATCATTAATGGTCACCCCTACTGCCCACTGGTTGTCTCAGAAAGGAGTGGACGTTACCTCCTACCTGCACCCGCTGTCAGTGGGGTTGGGAATCGTTTGTGCATCTGTGGACCTGTTGCCCTTTGGCCGATGAATTGTGATTGTGGTGGTCTGATCATTGGCGGCAGTTGGCAGGGAACACGTTCGATTGGAATGATGATTGGATTCTTTATGGCCTTCTCCCAGATACTGATTTGAAATATTCAGAGGGAGTCTATTTGGCTTTGGTCTGCAGGGGCATATTGTGCTATGAAATTTGGAAAGCAAGAAATGCCAGTGCTTTCAAGGGAGAGAAAGTCTCGGTGTTCCAACAACAGCAGCAGGTTCGCTCCAATCTCAGACTGATGATCATTTCAGACTGGAGGAGCTGCACAGCGTGCCGGGGTCCCTCCCTTTTGTGGTTCTCCAAAACCTGGACAAGAAACAGTTCTCAAATGAAGGCAAACTGATTTTGTCCCCTTGGTTGAAGCCGCTTTAGGCTCTACTCATAAGGGTCGCTGAGTTAAGACCCGAGTAATTTCTGTCTGTTTTTTTGAAAAGATAAGGTTTCTAAAGAAAGAAAAAATAATAATAATAATACTGGGTATGAACCCCCTCCTTAGTTTTTTTATTTTGTCCTTGCCGTGATGAAATCCAGTTGTTGTTTTGTTTTTGTATAAGTACCAGAAAAGAAAAGACAATGGGACCTAGGGTCGGCAAAACTCGGTGCGCAGTGAAATTCAGGGTCGGTAAAAACAGGATCGGAGGTAGTGGAGGTTTAAAGAAACCAAATAGTCTGCTCCGAAGGAAACTATCTGATAATACTGGGTATGGACCCGATAACGCCCAAAACATTGGGCCACAGCGTTATCAGTGAAATTCAGGATCGGTAAAAACAGGATCGGAGGTAGTAGAGGTTTAAAGAAAACCAAATAGTCTGCTCCGGAGGAAACTATCTGATAATACTGGGTATGCACCCAATAACGCCCAAGACATTGGGCCACAGCGTTATTGCACCGGAGGAAACTATCTGATAATACTGGGTATGCACCCGATAAACCCAAAACTTCAGGGTCAGATTCGCCATCCAACGTTATTGCAGACGGTGATTCTGGCAAAACCAGGTCCATACGAGCGGTTTTCTGGCGATTTGAAGTGGCCGAGATAATCGGCTTCCCGCATTACCCAGTTTTGATCCACACAGTGGGGCTCGGTCCTTGGATCAGGAAAATTTCCAGCCTCTCCGCCCGTCTGGCTGAATGGTACACAACCAGTTGTGAGTCCGGCGTTACCCCCTTCACAAACAAAAAGGGGGAACATTTCCAAGCAACAGCAATTGAGAAAAATCAAGGCGCAGCAACTTCAAAGCAGATCTGAAAAGGAYAGGATGGCGAGAAAAGAAAGCTAACCTCTGCTGGACCGGCGGAATCCCCTCTTTCTCCTCCACTCTCTCTTTGATTCGTTCGATTGTATCAGTTGGCTCGATGTCAATCTCTATCTCTTTTCCCGTGAGTGTCTTGACCTTGATCATCGTTCCCCCTCTCAGTCTAAGCACAAGGTGAAGCGTTGACTGCTTCTGGATGTTCAAGTCTGCCAGATTCTCTTCATCCTCAAGGTGCTTCCCAGCAAATATGAGATGCTGGCAGTCCGTGGGAACGCCTTTTTCCTTCACAGATTCGAAGCACAAAATCACAACAGCATAACGGGAGCAGAGCACGTTAACTCCTGAGCGAACTGTAGTTCGGAAGTTGATAAAGGTTGGAGCTGAGTACAGACGAAGAAGGTTAGTCCTGAGTTACTTGTAGCTGGAAAATCGGGAGAGTGTTGAACAGAGCATGAGTGAAGTAGCTTGGAAAGTTGGTAARAATTTGAACCRAGCATCACCGACCAAGGTCAGTCCTTAGTTAAGTGTAGYTGGGAAGAAGTCAGGAAAGGTTTGGACAGAACGTAAGTGAAGCAAGTGCTCTTGGGAAATCGTGAAAGGTCTGAACAGAACAGAGCTTCGATTTTCATTCCCTGATGTCTGTTTTCTAGCACGTCATTTCCTACCTAGGAAAGTACGTTAGTCTTTGAGTAAAGTGTACTTCTTCTGAAAGTTGAGATATTTTTTTWATCACGGGGGCTCCTACCTCGGGAAGTAGCAGCAAGCAWAGTTGACAAGCGATCATCTCGCCTAGCCTTGTTGCTCGTAGGTAATATTCGTTCGCCTTTTCTGAAAGAGGAAAGTCATGGAAGAGGGGACAAAGGGGGCAGAGGGGGGGCCGGGAAGTAACCCCTAACGTGATGGAGCCCATTACTGTATTAATCTGCGCTTATCAACAGTTATACCTCTGTAGCGTTCAGAAGCAAGGGAGGTACATCCGCTACCTGCTGTAGGCATTCTGTGTGACCAAACCTCGCCTATTACAACGGAGATTGCTGCTGAACACTGGTGAATACGTCTGCGTAACGGGGGGAGCACACTGATAGGCAAACATGCCAGGCAGAGGATTAATTCAAGCTACTCCTAACGAGAACGAGTACGTCGTGAAAGAATGCACGTACCTGAATCTTGGCCTTCACATTGCTTACGGTGCTACTTCTCTCCACATCTACGGCGATTGTTTTATCACCACACAATGTCTTCACAAAGAGCTGAACTGTTCCTTCCTGAAAGTAGTCTCATCGCGCACACACACACACACACACACACACACACACACACACACACACACACACACAGGCGAACGCCATCTTAGCACCAACACCAATGCCGCAGAAAAGGGGAAATAGACCAAACCAATAATGGCCTCAGTACATAGCTTGCAGCAGAATTTTACAAGTGTCCTTTCTTGGAAATAGTCTCACACGCAGATGGGCAGATGGAGAAGAAGGTTGAAGCCATCAACACAACATGTTCGGCACAAAAAACGAAAAAACGGAATGAAACAAAGAACAAGTTGTCTTAAGCACAGCTTCCGTAGGGGAAAGGGATCAACATCACCCATCAAAACAGAGTTACTAAACAGGTAGTACTTTTTTTCGAATAGTAATTACGGCCAGATTCCATCAAAAAGTTCCTACCCTGGTAGGATAAGTGTGGCCTAGCTGTTACAAGTGGGCGCCTTGCCGCTTTTGACTTGCACTCGCAAAATGGGCTAGCCGCCAACAGCGGCCGGTGTAATAGGAATGTTACTGTAATAACTCGATCCGGAGGAAAATGCCTTTTTTGTCCGACTTTTTTAATTCCACTTCCAGTGTGATGACTTTTCCCTCTTTCAATTTTGTTATCACGTAACTTCAAATTTTCCACTTTTGCCAGTGTTTTTGTAAGTTTCGTCTGGACATCGCTAGGCATTGCTAACATGTTTTCCATGTACCTTTGCGTTCGTTRATTATGTATTTGTTTCTCTCTTCGTCATCTAAGACAGRAAACCATCATATTGGTTTTCGTCATTTTCGAGAAGAAACTCATAGAATTAATTAGTCCGATACACAGCCCACCCACCRGGCGCTTTCCTTACCTCTGCACGACCTCAATCATCGCCTTCATCGTTGCGAAAGAACATGTTTTACAGCCTCGCTTCCACAGAAAAGAGGGCTTCGACTACCATGTACCTTGTTTCTGTTTGCCTGTTTTTTTATGGTTCATTATGTGCATTTGCATGTTCTCTCTCTCTCTCTCTCTCTCTCTCTCTCTCTCTCTCTCTCTCTCTCTCTCTCTCTCTCTCTCTCTCTCTCTCTCCCCGCCCTTGTCTACATGTCTGCCATTATCTTTCTACGCCGGAGATGATCAACACTTTCCCTTCCCCAATCCACATTCTCCCTCCTCTACCGCAACGCCTACGAAGCATTACCAGAGAATTCAACTTGCGAAGCGATAAGAGGGAGAGCAGACAAACAAATTACGTCGAACGTCCTAACAGTCTTTAAAAGGTGCATTCAACTGATTTAGCTATGCAGACCATACCGCTCACATTTGCCGAGACCCTGGAGAGAGAGAGAGAGAGAGAGAGAGAGAGAGAGAGAGAGAGAGAGAGAGTTTTTGAGAGAATTCAACTTGCGAAGTGAGAAGAGGGAGAGCAGACAAACAAAATACGGCAGAACATTTGAGGAATGACGTCAACATGACAAAGGAACACGGGGAGGAGGAGAGAAGAAATTGACGAAGGTGAGGGCGGATGTGAGGAAGAGAGGAGGGAGAAAGAGAGGGGAGAGAGAGAGAAGGAGAGACAAGGGGAGAAAGAAGGGGTAGAAAAGGAAGAGAAACGAAGACATCGAAAGCACGGGAAGAAGGAAGGAGAGGGAGAGAGGGAGGGAGAGAGAACAGGAGGGAGGGAGGCGGTGAGAGACATGGGAAAGAAAAAAGGAACACATCGGGGAAGAGGGGGAGAGACGCAGGGAAAGCGGGGGAGTGAAATGGCGGAGAAACGGAGAGAGAGAAAGAAAGAAAGAAAGAAAGGATAGAGGGAAAGCAAGGAAGAGGGAGAAACAGAGGGGGAGAGAGACACGGGGATAGAGAGAAAAGACGAAACGACAGGGAACAGAGAAAGGGGGAGACGAAAGGAGAGAGAGGAAGAGGACTTGAGAAGAAGACGAGGGGAGAGAGAGAAATGAAGCAGCAGAAGGAACAGACTACCGTCGATGGGAGTATCTACGTACTCGGGAGCACGGTAACAAGAAAACAAACAATGGCAGAAAGAACGGGAGGTGGAGGAAGAAAGGGAGGGAAGAGGGGGCAAGAGAAAGAGGGAGGGAGAGGGAGAGCGAAGAAGCCAGGTAAGTGAGATGTCAGTCAATTTCCTCTCCACTTACGCCTGTTCTCCCTACCCTTTCGCAGTCGCCTACATCCTCCGACCGAGCGACAAACATATCCCCCTCCTATCCCTCTCCATTTTCCTTTTCTTTCTGTATTACCCATCGGTATTTTTTGAAGAAGGACGACGGCCTTGAGGCACCATCGAGCTGACCGGCCCCAGGTAATTCAGAGTTATTCTACTCCACCGGGGATTGAACTCAGGCCTGTTTATCAAGAGTTATATGGGCGTACCATACCCCGCACAGGCGCACCTCCCTTTGATCACACACCAGGACACACGTTGAAGAAGGAAATCGACTCTAGGGACAAGGTTACGAGAGACTTGAAACCAGGGGAATGCCATGTGGCTGCAAGCTGGGCCTCGACTCCAGCACCCTGAGGTCCTTCCAGAAAGGAGAAAAACAGACGCTGCAAAAAAGAACAACAAGAGGACGAGAGGACTCCAGACGACTGTGTTTCACCTTCGGAACATAACACACATAAATCAAGAAATGGTTAACAACAAAATAACTAAATGACAGTGTTTATGCATGAACTGAAGCGGGAAGAACGTAAATTTAGAATCGACACAGAAAGAATACAGGTGGACAGTTTGCAAAAGGCGGTGGCAGCGTCCACGCCACGTGTCACAAGACTACCGGCAGCCCTCACGGACTCCACCCCCACCCTCGCCAGCCCTCTCATATCCGCTTGCCGCGCATGGTCTTTGGATGTACTCTCACTGCCGAAGTTATGCGGGGGCGCGATCATCTTGGTCGCCTGCATCTTCTATTCCCGTCCCTGTTCCCTTCGCTCAACTCCAACGTATCGCCCGACGAAACAATCAACCAGTATCAGATACTCAACCGATCAATGGATTTGACACTTTTCTATTCGATTTTTTATTTATTTTTTTATTTTATTTTTTTGTTTTTGGAAAACTTCAATATGTATCCCAAAAACATTGGGACGAGGCCGGGGACCTCAATATGTATTGCGAAAAGTGAGCTACAAACCAAAGCTACATAACCCCATCCCTCCAAATAATTGAAGGTGGGGGCCGGAAGTGTGCCATACAATATCCAGTCATCAGACCAGAAAAAGCTTCCCTGTGTTATCTCGTTCCACAATGTTGTCCACCATTGCCAGGTGGCATCGGCCAATGGGCAGAAGATCCATAAGTGGGAATTTGACTCCCAACCCCACTTACATCTAGTACATTCAACAGGAATATCCATCCCTCTGGAGGAAAGCTAGACGGTCGTGGGGACCACCTGTAAACTTTGAGTCCACATTAAGCTTGCATTTCTCTAAGAGGTGATCGCTTTCCACATGGCGGGCCAGTTTGGAGCTTGGGCCAGAGATCCCTTCACTTGTCTGAATCTCCTCATTGCCTTGTCCACCGGGGTGATTTCCACATTACGAGGAATAGCCTCTCTGCCTATCTTCGGGCTGTAGTGACATAATGGTGTCCAGTCCTCCGAGTCCCCTGACCCTTTCCTCCAGCCTTTCAGCAGGGGTTCTACTCGGAAGCTGTCCGCATCACCCAAGAGCAGATGCTGGTGTTGCTGAGCTAGCACTCGTACTTCTTGAAGGGCAATGGATGAAGGCACAGTTTTGTCTTTCAGTCTAATCAACTTAATCCCTTTTCCTGTTCTTGGTCCCTCTCTCCATTCTTCCACCCTCCAACCCCCTCTCAAATCTGGTCCTTGTATTCTCCAAATTCTCGATACCTCATCTTGGGCCCTCAACCACATGCCCGCTGCGTGCTCCGCCTCCCTGCGTAATAAATTCGAGCACTGGTGGGGGATTGCAGCAATTAATCTAGCCCTGTTCTGTGACACCGAGCGGCAGCGAGGGAGTTTCTCGCGTAGCTGGTCATCCGTGAGCCAGTTCTCCCTTACTTCGTCCCACAAGTGTCTGATGAGAAATACACCCTTCTCTATCCATGTCTTGCCAAAGTTGCCCGCCCCCTCGGTTGCTGAAAAGACTGAGCTATTCGAGGAGCAGATTAGGGGGTTCTCAAAGACACATTGGACTTCAATCTCTTTCTTCGTTTCTGGCGGGCGTGCCACCTCCGGCTGCAGTGTCTTCCAAACTCGCAGGATGAGCCTTCTGTTCAAGTAAGAGGGGATTAGTACACATTGCCACACATCGGTTTCATTACTCAAGTCTCATTCTTTGGCTAGTATATATTCTGCAATCTGAACCCACAACTTCGAGGGGTCTTCAAACAATGCTTTGAAGACTTACTTGGTTAAGAGGACAACATTTTGAATTTGGGGGTCCAGGATTCCCAGTCCTCCCTCATTCTGAGGAAAGCAAATTGTTTCTCAAGCAACCTTGGAAAGAAACCTTTGGTCCTCCTCCATCTCTGACTTCCACAAGAATCTAGTTGCTACTCTCTAGATATCTGAATACGCCTCTTTGCCCAACAGGCAGATTGACAGCGGGAACCACAGAACGAAGAATGCCGCAGCCGAGAGTATCATAGCCCTCCTAATTGGACAAAATTTGACTTTGTTAAGTCAGAGTTATTTTTGAATTTTATATTTAGCCTCGTACAAATTCTGAAAAGGGACTTTTCCTACGGGAAGCGTTGCCGAAATTTCCCTAGATTAGATGGAGGTAAGTTGTACCTTGCGTGGCCCTATCCTGTCGTAGGGGTTCGCGAGACGTATGGTTGGCGCACTTGACCGGAGCGGCAACGCTCTACGACTAAGGTCCTGCCGAATTCTGCTTAACGAGGTCGGGAAGGTCCCCTCTCTCTTGCGGGGACCGTGCGCTCGACAGGTGGCGCAGTTGCCGGGGATCTCGGCTGCCTATCGGGGTCCTTAGTAAATGGACCCAGGTTAATGGCAGGCGGATGATCTAGGCAAGACGACAATATATGAGTGTTTTTATTGATGATGATGATTATAAACATGTGTGGATTGAGAAATTAAGTGTTCGGTGATGCATTGCGTACCTTAGTACTTACGATAACGACTTCAACGAGCATATTCTTATTTTGAGTATTTTAAGATGATTGATCGATGTTTTGCATATATGATACGGCTTAGGTTGAGTGTGGCAGCATCAACTTTGTTGGGTGTGTCCATTGCAGAAATAAACTTCAATAATAATTGCTAATGCGCGAATGGCTAGTTGACTCATTATGTGAGTGTTGTGCTAAGCCTGCTTTGAGAGGTAATTAAGTTAAACTGAGGTGTCCTCCCCTAGTCAGTAGAGCCTTGCCCTAGAGGAGGTTTCTTGTGCGCGAGTGATATAGATGATGGAGTGACTGGTGAACGCAAAGTGAGAGGCTTAATAGTAAAGATATTTCCTTGAGCTAAGACTGAGTTACGGAACGATAGGTATTGTGATGAGTATTGTGCCTAGACTCCTCGGAGGTGTTAATCGATGCTAGGTTGAGTCACTTATGGATTGCGTGGCTGTAACTATCGATAAACTTGCGAAGTATGTGGTTACTTGGCTAGAGGTCTGGCTAATCCGAAGAGAGGTTTATGTTAAATATATGTAGTATATATATATATCGTTTTTTACGGCAATTTTGTTTTGGTTGTCTCTATGTCTGTGTCTTTTATCATATTATGTTGGATGCCTGATCGATGGCATATGTATGGATTGTCTTCCAAGGGGACATAGACTTTGCATGAAACCCATGTCTTGCATGGGGCCAGAGGTGAATGGGGTGACTTGTTTCTGTGGAAGGTGATTCTTCATGAAGGAAGTCAGTCAAAGTGTATAATTTGTCCTCAGTGGAAGTGCACTTTTGAATTGTTATTCCCTCGTTGATGCTTAAGAAAACAGTTATAAGTCTTGAGAATGATAGTTGGACTCACGCCGGACTGTGTGTACTCCTGGTCCATTGTGGGGTGTTGTTATTTTTTCTTTAAATAAGAAAGTAACTACATTATTATGTAAAAGAGGACGAAAAAGTTTGTTCCCTTGCTTAAACCGTGATGGCAAAGTTGGGCAACTACTGCTTAGCAAGGGTGAGTCTAGAGTGACGACTTAGGTCAGACTCTCGCTAGGAAGGGCCACCATATTAGAGATGTGCAGGATCATCACCTGTTGTCTTAATAGGTATGAGTGGGGTTGTCTTGCTAACCTTGATAGGTTTACTAAGGTGCAAAAGTTGAAATCAGAGAGGGTTGTGGTGAGGCTTGATCTTTATAGTGGGGCTCAGGAGTCAAGATGTTATCTCATGAGGATTACAGCGTCTCTCTGCTTTATATGCTTCACTTAATGTTGAAGGAGTAGCAGTTGTATCATGTTATTTACTCATTGTTAGTCTTATTCTGGCCCTATAGAATTTTTGCACTATGTTCTGAGAGTTATCTTGTTGCATGGCAGGTGGTTGAGTCAAATTCATACTATTGTTTCTAAGGTATACTGTATTTTTCAGCTACAACTCTAACAAACAAGTTTTGATTATCAGTTGTGAATTATTATTGTGGGTATATGTTATCTATCTTGGGTTGTACTGCATTTTGGATTCATGTTTGGAGTATCCACCTATGTAACATATAAATGTCATATCCCTCCTTGATAATAGAAGTGATAATTGACTAATGTATGAGTTCTGATGTGAATGTTTTATCAAGTGAATATTGTATTTTATTTTAGGTGGATATTTGTTTAAAAAACTCTCTTCGGCATAACCATTATTCTGAATAGGTTCTCATACGTGCTCATATGATGAGTGTTGGGATAATTTTTAGTGGGATATATTCTATATTTGACTTAGTTGCGTAACTTCTTTCGAGTCTCGGTCCTAAGACCACTCGTTGTTTGTTCAATAGGTGATGGGGTCGAGGGAGCTCGAGATGGAAGGTTCGCAAGAGATGATTGGGTTCGAGAAACTCCCGTATCTGTTGGATCTGCGAGATTGGGGGCGAGACAACCTACCCATGATATCAAGTTCTTCAGGGCTATCGTGTTTCCGACTTTATTGATAAGTTAGGGCAAATAGCGTCCTACAGCAAGTGGAATGAGGAACGGATGCTAGAAGAGGTTAGAAAGTATATCCACATAGACTTGAAGGAGGAAGTCAATGGGTTAATTAGAAAAGTGAGATTATCATGGAGTGAGTTTCATAATGTCATGTGAGAAACATACCGGCTAGGTGAGGAAAAACTGACCAAGGACGATCTTGAGAAGATAGATCGGTTCCGTTATGTGTTAGTGGGACAATTTTTATCAGAGTATCAACGTGTTTCTCGCAAAGTCTGGGCATTGTCTGAATATGACAAGTGCTTTGTTTTCCTTATGAATTTCACGCATACAGAGCAACGAAATCTAATTCGTGGGACAGAAGGAAGACTCATATGAGTCAAAATCCGAGATAATTTTGTACAAGGGGATTTCAATCAACACCTTTGTCATACTTTGCATGAAGCACGAAAAAGAAAAGAGTCACAAAATTGTGAGAAGAGTGAGCATTGTAGAATGACAAGTGTTTTTGCGGTTGATACCTTTGAGGGTATGAAAAGTGAACTTCAGAAAGACAATAAGGTGACCGAGCGAAATCATAAGTGGGGTGAAGAAAAGAAAGAGGAGTTACGTGTTGAGAGAAAGGAGGTGCAAACTAGAGTGAGGAATGTCGCATCTCATACCTGTGAAAGGACGATTGACGTCTCAAGCAGGAAAAGGAAAGAAAAGTAAGTGAGCCACAAAGAAATTGGTATAGCCCTACCTCCTGTTCCATCGGATACTAAAAAGGAGTGTGATAACAAGGAGGCATCGTCAACTGCAAGTTGGACAGGGCGAAAGAATAGCAGGCGGCGAGAACAATGGTCGAAGATTGTATGTGGTTGTTGTGGGAAAGTCGGTTATACTCCTCGCAAATGCAAGAGAGCGAAAGATAGACTCAAAACAGAAAACCGTTTGCCATAGATAAAGGTCAATTTTTCTCTTAATAGTTATCATCTTCTCACTTATCTCATCTATGGTAAGAAAAAAGTAGAATCGCGTCAGTAACTTTAAGACGACTTGTAGATAGACATTTCGAGTGTTATGACGATACGGAAACCTTACTTGCTAGACTTATAGGCGATTTTCTATTTTGCATTATCATTAAGACTGAGCCTATAAGCTTTCCGATGATATAAGAGATTCACCTTGTATATAAATTCTGATTTCAAGTGTAGGTCATTTGGGATTATGCGTACGAACTGATCTAACTATCCACTCTCTAAACTTTGTTTCAGTTTTCGTAGGATACCGGTGGAGAGCTACTATGGATAGGTTGTCCGTATGTTTAATGCTCAATCACCTCTACGATAACACTTGGGATCATTTTGTGTATATCAATCAATTATGGCATGTAAGGGTATATGCTCTACAAGATCATTTGTGTTTGATTGAGACCTTAATTGGTGCTAGTTTAAGATTTGTAATAATTTGAAACTCGAGATACTCTAGATTTCTTTTGGGAATCATTTTGGAAAGGGTTTTGATCTCATCAGATCGCAGATTCGTGTGCGTCTTTGTTGTCATTATCATTCTCACCATGGTGACTTTGTGGGTTTTTCTATGTTTTATTCTAATTGATATACGAGAAAGAGAAAAGTTAACAGTGTGAAGGAAAAATATGGTAAATCGTGAATAAAGTGTGTCCGAACGAAAGAGGTTTCGATGAAATAAAGAAAGAGTGATTATCAGTGAGATATTTTTGGGAGATTCAAAGAGTCCAAATGTTATATTGCGTTATAAATTAAAGAGAGGTTATGCCTGAGGATGGCCTAAGTGGTTATTTTTGGAAAAAAAGATTTGCTAAGAGTTTTATCCTCCGCCAGAATCTGCAACTCCATTTTGATGGTTCTCAGCTGCTGGTGGGGGCGTCGTCTGCGGCAGAGAAACCCGCCTTATTTTGGGACCCCTCATGACTGGCCTTTGGTTGTGAGTCACATATGGTTTTGTGTGAGGCAGAGGGTAAGGTAAGAGTTTTTTTAATCCTCCGCCAGAATCGGCATCTCCATTCTGTTGGTTCTGAACTGTCGGTGGGGGCGTCGTCTGCGGCAGGGAAACCCACCTGATTCTGGGACCCCTCGTGACTGACCTTTGGTTGTGAGTCACATATGATTTTGTGTGTGGCAGAAGGTAAGGTAAGATTTTTTTTTATTCTCCGCCAGAATCGACAACTCCATTTTGTTGGTTCTCAGTTGCCGGTGAGGGCGTCGTCTGTAGTAGGGAAACCCGCCTGATTCTGGGACCCCTCATGACTGACCTTTGGTTGTGAGTCACATATGGTTTTGTGTGCGGCAAAGGGTAAGGAAAGAACCGCCAGAATCGACATCCCCACTTAACTTAGTCACATAATAGCCGGTGAAAGCGTCGTCTGCGGCAGGGAAACCCGCCTGATTCTGTGACCCTTCACTTAACTTATTATGGGTTGCAAGTGGTCTAGTCTGCAACAATAATTTCCATGATTATAAGGACTAAATTTTGACTAATAGTTGGTGGGGGCGTCGTCTGCGGCAGGGAAACCCGCATGATTTTGGGACCCTCCACTTGGCTTTAGTCTATGTTGAAAGTGACATTGTCAACAAATGTGAAATTTTTAGAAGTAAAAACGTTGAGTTTCTATTTGGAGGAAAGATTATAAGAGCTTACTCATTACGCAAACCTTATGAATGAGATTAACAAAGTGTGTTACGGAAGTGAAAGACCCTATTTTAAAAGTGAGATTTATGAGAAAAAAATATGGATTTCATTTATTTATTTTAAAAGTTTAACAATACCCCTGCCCATCTGCTTTTGTGAGTGGCAAAAATGAGTGGGTTGTGCGTGATGATAATGGTCTGTGAGATTGGGCTTAACGAGGCTCAACCCATGAGGTACATCTATGACATGTGTGATAAGGTCAATCAGGCTAACCATTTTCGGCTAGTCGTAAGAATGAGATGTCTGATTTTCCCACAATGGGGTGTTCTCTTGAGGAAGAGTTCAAAGAAAGGTGTGTAAATGAGTTGAGTATGAATGATCATCGTGTGAGTTTTCAAATCTTTAATTCTAAACCCATCATTGAGTTGGGTTTTGTTTTTATCATAGAATGATTTAGGGGTCCGACGCGATAAAGTATCGTTCAAAGGGACCGGGAATAATGAAGTCTTAAGTATGACTTTGAGTGACTTCCTGTCCGTGATTATAGCTGGTGAAAAGTGACTTTATCCACTTTGTTGAATTAGAGGTTGAAACATGTCAGTGCCTAGCCGACTATTCGGCTATTGTAGATTCCTATTTTTATCAAGAATTAAATTCTATTTTTGACCGGTGACTTTTGCCTAGTTGTTCTGAGGAATTGAGGTTTGAAGTTGATATAACTTGATGACGTTTTAGTCAAATCGATTATGTTTAGAAAGTTACTGTATACGTTTCCTTGAGGCTATGTTTAAACGGTGTTTGGTTTGGACACCCAAAGCAACGGGGACGTCGCTTAATAGGGTCCAGGAGGACTGTCGTACCAAATACCCTTACAAGGGTATTTGGCGTGCTTTTTGAAATTTACGTCGGTGCGGCCTTGAAGTTGACGACGAGCTCCTGGGTGAGAGTTGAGTCCTCGATCGGGTGAGCGGCGCGAGCGGGGTATCGACGGCAAGGCGCAACCATGCGCGACCTAGCGGGAAGCGCGACCCCTAGTCCCCTTACTTTTTGTGTTACCTCGCATTTATACGTATTTTTATTATTTTATTTTATATTTATTTATTTATTTTATTCCGACTTTTATTTTTTGTCTTTGACTTGGTAATCGGTTCCGAGATAGACGTCAGGACTGTCGGGCCTGTTTCAATTGCTACATTGTCGGACACGAGTGACTGTCGCAGCAGTTGAGGACCTTGAGCACACGCGCTTTCGACGGGTCCGCTCGGTTCGATATGAAAAAGTATTGCATCCGCGTAGTTTTATATTAAGAAATGCACGCGATACCTAACCGATTTCCGTATCAGAAGGTTATGGGTTAGATATTAAAGAGACTAGGAGTGTTTTTGTTTTGTATGATTGATCTGATATTTTTTCTGGGGTGGTGTAAGGCGTGGTGAGAAGGATGCGTCCTAGTCGACCGACGACGAGTTGCACTTGGGACTTCAGCCCCCAGTGCGTCGGCTTGCGTATGGGTCCAATAAAGGCATGAAATCGTGCGTACCCCCAATGCTACAGCGTACGAGAAAACGCCCTCGACTGGTCCACCTCTGCGGTTGTATGTAAGGTTTTCGTACAGTGGACTGGTAACTCAGCGGGGATACGCCCACCTAAGGGATGGTGACAACTCCCGTAGATGGAGGTAAGTTGTACCTTGCGTGACCCTATCCTGTTCTAGGGGTTCGAGAGAGGTATGGTTGGCGCACTTGGCCGAAGCGGCAACGCTCTACGACTAAGGCCCTGCCGAATTCTGCTTAACGCGATCGGGAAGGTCCCCTCTCTCTTGCGGGAACCGTGCGCTCGATAGCGTTTTCCATAGGAAAATTATATTTTTAGAATTTCTGTGAATTCAAAATGACAACTTTTTTTCGGATTTGCTGGCAGAGCTTCCTATAGTAAAAGGAGACTACCAAGATCTATACAAATCTAAAAATGCAAAACAAAATACAATTATACTTCGGACTAACTTCTGACAGTCACTTGATAGTTAGAACTAGAGATTGTTTACACGATCCTTCTTTGAACATGGTATCGTAAGTTATCATGAGTCCTAACTTCTAGTAAAGACAGTCATATTTTATTTCAAACTTCTCTCTCATCATCCATCTTACCTACCTATAGCTCAAGCACCCAGCGAGCATCTAACGCAACTGAGCTATCGAAACAATGTCCCAAAGATAGACCCCAAAGGCATACATAAGTGAGCACAATAACATCTCTCACCAACGCTCAAGTTCCTTTCCAAATCACACAGTTCGTCCAGTTCCTCGTTATTATTTTTTTTACCCCTTCTTACATAAGATATAAGATTAGACAACCCAACTTATGGAAGTGAATGACCTGTTAATGATATAACTAGGCCACACCAACTTGTGGTGCCCTAGCCTGGTAGAACAAGGTAAGCATGAGGCATAGGGTCATGCCACACCTACTTATAGTGTAACTAGTTTCTACCTAGACAATTGACATAAGGAGTATGACTGGGTCGTACCAACTTATGGTGAGGCTAGCCAGCCTAGACATTCAGCATACACAAATAACTGAACCACCTTAGCTTATAAGGGATCCAACCTTTGTCTGAACAAACAACAAGAGGCATATAACTAGAACATACCAACTTATGGTGTCGCTAGCCAGCCCAAATAAGGACATATAGTGTAAAACCAAGCTACTTTACTGATGGGTAGTCCAACCTGCCTAAACATACAACATGTGCGTGTGACCAAACAACCCCCAACTTGTGTGTTCGTCCAACTTTTGCAATACAACTACATTCAATAATTAAAGATTACATCTTCCTTCTCTCTTCTGATAAAAGGTTAGGTCACTCCAAATTATGGAGATTCTCAACCAATCCTCAAATTATGTTTAGAAAAACTAGCCAAGTTTTATATTATATATCTGCGTCTTATGTTATCATGGGCATAAGACCAGACTGCCCAACTTATGGATGAGTCAACCTGCCCAAAGTTACCCTCCAATCCTATACTCCGATCTTATTTATTTCTCTGCTTTGTCTGCTACTGGCTTACATGGTTAGATCTCCCCCTTATGGCGTCTAGACTGCCAATGATATAATACATAAATAAATATATAAGATTTTATACTTTGGTTTTACTTATATTCATGGCTCATGACTTGGTCACACTACCTTATGATGTGACTAGCCTCGTCTTTCTCCCTCTCAGAAATAAACACAGAACTGGGCACACACACTTAGAATGTGTCCAACTTTGTTCAACAATTAAAGAAAGTAAGGATTCTGAGTACCCAACTCATGGGTCCCATCCTCCATTAAAAAAAAAAAAAAAAAACATGCGACCGGATCGTCCAACTTACGGAGCATCCCAGTCTCTGAAAGTCAAACAAGCAGCACAACATATAAAACAAAAAAACAGCACCGAGTTCACACACTCTAAATAAACTCAACCTTTGGTTGACCCAGTCAAACGCAAGCAAGCACCTTCCTCACACTTTCCCCCCAGTTTATTATGTCTAAACTCATGCAAATAATCTGGGTTATCATACATACTTGTTAATTTAACCTTTTAGATCATGTCCTGAAATAAAAATAAACCAAAATAAATAACTTTCTTAGTCATACTCTCAACCACATAGTTAAAGGGTAGTACAGTTTGGGGGATGGTATCACACGTGTAAAACGATTATTATACCTGGGTGTTCCGTGCCTCCAGAACCCCACTTGGGCTCCGACAGAACTCCTGCAATCGGTGGGCAGACTCCCCACAGAGTCTTGATGGGGTCCTACGGGTTGCAATCTCGCCTGCCGCCTTCCTCTCGTAACCTCAAGTTAGACTTAGAGTAAGAAGGACAGAAGTAGAGGTCATTAAGTCTCTCAAATACAAAAGAGGTGCTCGCAAACTTGCGAGAGAGGGTCTTGCAATCTTCATTCGACTGAGGGCCCGACAATGACGCTTAGAAAATACAGTAGAATAGTCGAACCACGACCGAAGTGCAAAACAAGGTCATCCTGGTAGTCCTCCCAATCGCAGCAATGATCCATTTGCAGAGTCCAATCACCCTTCAAGTCAATACTATCATCCGCTGTCGCGCGCGGCGGTTCCACACCCAGACGCAAAGTGATTTTCGTGTCGGACCTCACGGTCGTGTCACACAGAAGTCCTTTTGTCACTTTTAACAAACACCACTCCGACCGTGCGCGCGTGCTATACCTTTCGCGACTCCCTACGACAGGTTAGGGATCCCACGAGGTACAACATACCTCCACCTACGGGAGCTGTCATCATCCCTTAGGCGGGCGTATCCCTACTGAGCTACTGACCCACGTGCGAAGGCTTTTACCTGCAATCGCAGAGGTAGGTCAGCCGATGGCGTTTTCTCGATCGCCGTAGCATAGGCATACGCGCGGTAGAACGCCTTAAGACTGACCCGTATATCGTGCCCCGAGGTACTAACTACCCTGGACTGACTTTCTAATCAGGTCGACTTTTCCGGACAGTCTTCCACGCTTAGTTAACTAGGATAAGGGCTCTATGTCCCTTTTGTAGACCTCATGAAAAGGCCAGAGTCAAACCCCTTTGAAAAATCTCTTATTCTCAAAGAATTCTAGACAAATGACTTCCTAAGCTCCGACCAGCTTACGATCTCATTCACATATATATATATATATATATAAGTATGTATGTAAGTCAGAGGAGTTGAATGGGCGATAGACCTCACTTTCACAATTACTGTGTCCCGTGTCCGAATATCTCAGACGATCCCAAATTCAGACGATAGTTCAAATGCCCAACACCTGTGCAGATGCAAGAAACCACATACACACATACAGATGCAAACACAGAATATACTACAAGCATCAGCCTTTAACCCATTCAAAACCTTGAAAACAACATTCCTTCCTAATCCTGACTCCTTTTTACCCAGCCCTTCACATTTTTGAAGACCTCCGAGTGTGTTTGGACAATTTAGGCATAGATACAGGGGAAGATTTATCCGTTTTCTTCTTGGGTTTTGTCTTAGGTGTGGCTATCAAGCCATGTGGAAGTTGAGTCGGAGTTCTACCGACCTGTTGTCCAATGATAACAGAATTTGCAGTTCCTTACGATTTTCTTCCGTAGCCTTCTCCAAGAGTGATGAACCTGTAGACACAGCACAGTCCGAAAGAGGCTTAACATCTTCTCTCCGAAGTTCGGATCTAGAAGATTTCTTCTAGACTTGTGACCCAGAGCTTTGACGTTCATCATCGACCTACCGCTCAACTTCTATCCTCATCTAACTGTCGACCCACTGCCCGGTCGGTCCAGGCAACGAGCAAAGTTCATCCTCAGTCTCCTCGCCCTTGCACTTCTACTTAGTTTCCTTTTTAAAAGGTTAAATATAAGTCTCATGTCCCTCCCTAGTAATCACAAGCAATATCATCCATTCACTCAAATAAGAATCTCATGATAAAGATCAAATTAAAATTTTAAAGGTGATAAGTCATTCTGGGTCAAGGTCTCACTTATCCTTCCTTACTGGAAACAAATGTTAGCAAGTTAGCAATGGACTAAATCAGTTACATGGAAACAAATGTCTGACAGCAGATCGATCAGGATACACTCAAACCTTTGTTATTATCAAACTTTGAAAATAGATGGTGATAAGGCAGGCTTCTTAGAGCCTCGCTCACTTTTATCACCTAGTATATATGTTCATATGGCGATAAGGCAGGCTTGTTAGAGCCTCGCTTCTCTTATCGCCTAGTATATAATAGTATGGTGGTAAGGCAGGTTTCCCAGAGCCTCGCTTCTCTTACCACCTAGTATATATGTTAATATGGCGATAAGGCAGGCTTCTTAGAGCCTCGCTTCTCTTATCGCCTAGTACATAATAGTATGGTGGTAAGGCAGGCTTCCCGGAGCCTCGCTCCTCTTACCACCTAGTATATATGTGTTAATATGGCGATAAGGCTGGCTTCTTAGAGCCTCACTTCTCTTATCGCGTAGTATATAATAGTGTGGTGGTAAGGCGGGTTTCCCGGAGCCTCACTTCTCTTACCACCTAATATATATGTTAATATGGTGATAAGGCAGGCTTCCCGGAGCCTCACTTCTCTTATCGCCTCGTATATAATAGTGCGGTGCTAAGGCAGACTTCCCGGAGCCTCGCTTCTATTACCACCTAGTATATATGTTAATATGGCGATAAGGCAGGCTTCCCGGAGCGTCGCTTCTCTTATCGCTTAGTATATAATAGTTTGGTGGTAAAGCAGGCTTCCCGGAGCCTCGCTTCTCTTACCACCTAGTATATAAGTTAATATGACGATAAGGCAAGCTTCCCGGAGCCTCGCTTCTCTTATCGCCTAGTATATAATAGTGTGGTGGTAAGGCAGACTTTTTGAAGCCTCGCTTCTCTTACCACCTAGTATATATGTTAATATGGTGATAAGGCAGACTTCCCGGAGCCTCGCTTCTCTTATCGCCTAATATATATTATTATTACGACGCTCAGTCCTAGCCTTGGACCATCCGAAAGTCTTTAGGACCATGTAAGTGTGTCATACGGGACTTGCACCTCATGTCTTAAATCCGTCCGCCTGATCCTTGGTTGAGTTAGTCTGGACTTTTTAGGAGTACGTACGTATAGGTTAGTCATAGGATAAAGGTTGGTTGAGGCAATTCATCATATCAAAAGGTTATGTCACTCACAAGCCCGTCAACGCACTCATGGTTCCCAACTCTTTATCTCATGGTCAGATGACCTATAAGCGAGGGAATTTTGTCAGAGTTCATTCCTCTCCCTGTTCATCATATCTCAAAAGAAACATTCACGTAGCGAGACAGTGACTCAACATTTCTCGTTCTCGCTACGTTTAATAACATCAATTAGAAACACCTAGTCAGCTCATGCTTTCCTTCCCTTACTCAAGCATTATTGTTTTTGCCTTTCTGTCCCCGGGTTTAGCCCTGAAGGATCCCTGACTCAAAGTATTCACTCCGTCAGTATTGTCATAGGCAGTCCCCTAAGGTTATAGATTTAGGGTTTAGGGCTTAGGGTTTAGGCTAAATTGCGTGCGTACCTTATGGTTCCTTGCCTCCAGAGTTCCGCATGAACTCCGGCAGAGCTCCCGCAATCGCCTTAATTTATCGGTCATGTCTAGCCTATGCAACTGATTGTCTTGCTTTTAAAGTTAACAAAGCCAGAATTATTCTCAGTGGAAATACATCATTAGACACTTATGGTCGAAAAGATAAATGCTTGAGAGGATCAAACAGAGATAAGAATGAAGGAGGTCAGAGGAGCTAGGCACCATCACATGTGATAATGTCTCTCTCCTCTCCAATGTCTTGCATTCTTTCATGTCCGACTCTCCCCGACCATAGGATGTTCCAATAATAGTAGTACAAAATAAAAATAATGGTAAGCAAATAATAACAACAAAATAATGAAAATATCAATAACTAAAATAATCAGTAATGATGATAATAATAATAATAGCAAAATAAAATAATAACAATAATACTAATAAGAGTGGTAATATTCCGTCAACGTTTCTGAATGACCTTGAAAGAAACAATCTGATGAACGAGCAGGCAGAGGTGTCTACTATGAAACCTTCCTTCTGTTGTTTTTTTCTCCTTCTTTGCTTCACCCCCAATCTTCCTCCTTTCCTTCTTTATTTTCCTTTCTTCCTTTCCTCCCTCCATTCTTCTTACTCCATCCTCATTTTCAGGTATCTCCCTTTCCTTCTATATGTGCCCTCTTTCTTGCCACAAGACCTCCGGAGCAGCAACCGCTCGCAGCTACAGGCAAGGCAATCCGACACTAATTCTTAGTAGTCTTCAACTAAGCTTAGCTTCTCACATTAGGCTAGACTCATCAGCTTCATGTTCATTACAGGGAAAAGACGCAGTCAGACTCGTCGTTGACACGTGCAGCATTCGTGCAAATAGGTGATGATCAAGCCTGGTGCTTCAACACCAGAGTTAGAAACACATTTCAGGTTCGAGCCTGGCTGAATGGCTTTGGCACAGCGCTTGATGAGGGTCACTAGTACCGCAATAATAATAACAATAATAATAACAATAATAGTAACAATAATAATAATAATATTATTATAATAATGATAATAATAATACAATGAAAATGGGCGGTGGCGGAATGGCAGATTCCAGATTGCAAATCACAATGAAAGACAGGAGGTCCGACACTGTCCAGAAAATAGCAATGCATCGATATTCCACCAATGGAGAGCCAAAATACTGAATCCGAATGTCAGTGAAAGAGTAATCTCGCCATCACCAACATAAGCACTCAAAGTCCTTCTCTCATTTGATGCCCAGTGCCCAGACTATTATGCAGCTAATGTCAGCCTCCAAATCGACAATGCAACTGTTGACAGCGATAATCCGAAGTTGGGAAGACGTCTCCCATGCAGATCATTGTCAATGCAAGGTAAGTGTCATTTTTGTCTGCTTGTACGGAGTTAAGCGGGTGTGTTACCTGTGACTGTCACAACGCCGGATAAGTGTCACGGTATTTGTTCGTGCCCCTGTGTCTGTGTATGTCTCAATGTCGTTGTATGTCCCGGCCAATGTGTGACTGTGTTCCGTTGGGAGTGACTGTGTCACTGAGTGTGTTCGTACCTGTTGCGCGGGTATGCCACTGTGACTGTGTATTCGAGCGTGTGTCACTGCGTATGAATGTATTCTACTGTATATGTGTGTGTGCCACGTGATTACGTATCTGCCGCAGCGTATCTGTGCGTCGGTCTTGTCTGTTTGTCCCAGACCATTTTTGTCTTTCTCAAACTGTATCTGTCTAGCTTAGACTGTGCCCGTCTATCCCAGACTGTTTTCGTCTTTCTCAAACTGTGTCTGTCTGGCTCAGACTGTGCCCGTCTGTCCCAGACTGTTTTTGTTTGTCTCAAACTGTGTCTGTCTGGCTCAGACTGTGCCCGTCTGTCCCAGACTATGTCTATCTGTCTCAGACCGTGTCTGTCCTAGTCCGAGTCTGTCTGTTTCAGACGGTGGCTGTCCCAGTCCATTTCCGCAAGTACGACGAGGGACTGTGTGCACCATGGGCTGACGGAAAAGAGGCAGACCAGCAAGTTGCATAAGTATAAATCAAGAGGCTGCTCTCAGCCATTGATTTATTCCTGTGTGATCCTTGTGGAAGCGCTGCCACAGCGACTTGTGCAAGGAGATCTGCAGTGAGCCCGAAGACGAAGTGGGCAGAGAAGGAGCTTAGCCGTAGCGATAGGGTAGAAGCGGCCATAGCCGCCATAGCTGTAGAGTTAATATTAGTACATGCGTGTGTACGTGAGACACAGTGTGAGTGCGTGTGGGATATCAAGGGTGATCCTAGAGTTGTGTCGATGCGAACAGTGGAGTGGGACACACAGTGCTAGAGTTGTGTTGGGCGTTCTGTCGCCATAGCCTGTTGTTACGAGTTTGCATCTGAATTGTGTTTTGACGTCCATATCTTTGAGCTTTGAGTGGGCGCCCAACGCCGGCGTGAATTCCATCTGTTTGCATGTATGAGAAGAGGAACGAAAGCGAGTCTGATTGCATAATAATAATAATAATAATAATAATAATAATAATAATAATAACAACGACAATAATAATAATACTTACAAGGAATATGAGTGTGAATGATATATAGAAAACCAAGTTGCAAATTCACACAGATGTCCAAGTAGTCGTGTCCAAGCAGAGAGTACAATGCAATCAGAAACCATCCATATAGAGCAATACAATGAAGTAATTAGCCAATGTTCAAGCTCGTAGGCCACACCAACACGATTTCCAAAGTCGCTCCTTTCTGTCTGGCGCCCCACGCCCAGCCCACTCTACCCAACTATCCTTTCTACTGCTGTGTCCACGCATCAGGCTCACTTCGACTCTCTAAGACCAATGTGCATGACTGTCAACACCATAGCCGACCTCTCTTCATGTACCAGGTACGTATCTCTTCACCCTCAATCAGACCTTGTTATCTCGTACTCGCCTCCTTCCTTGCTCCTGTTTCCTCCCTCTTTGTCCCCACACTCTTCTACTCTTTGCGAACTGCCTTCACCTTGCCGCCGACCAGCTCACTCGCCCTTTTCACTACACGTACCCAACCTTTACTAATAGATCTGAATTTGCCCAGTTTTCAACGACATATTCACCACGCAAATTATCTTAGTAAAAACATACAAAAAATAAATACATAAATAAATAAATAAATAGATAAATAAATAAATAAATAGATAAATAAATAAATAAATAAATAAATAAATAAATAGATAAGTAAATAAATAAATAAGAGAAAGATCTAACAGGGTGTTGTGTCTCCGTGCCACTTGTCGCACCCGTTGCTCTCCTATCGAGCACAACTCATGACTTCGCAATGAGCAAGCGGCCGCTTTGACTCACGACGCAGTTCGTAAAGGTAAGTGACTCTTCCTTCTTCACTTCTCTTCTCCTTCTCCTTCTTCTTCTTTCTCTTGCTCACGCTCCTTCTTCTCTCTCATGTACGACCATCTCCATTCCTCGCTATGCGCATCTCCTCCTCTTGCACTATACCTGGTCATAATGCCAGTCTGATTCGGTTTGAAAGGGAAAGTTGATCTATCCCCCCCCCGTTTCTCTCTTTCGTGCTTTCTCTGCGTGTGTGCGTGTTCGCCCGCTCTCTCTCTCTCTCTCTCTCTCTCTCTCTCTCTCTCTCTCTCTCTCTCTCTCTCTCTCTCTCTCTCTCTCTNTCTCTCTCTCTCTCTCTCTCTCTCTCTCTCTCTCTCTCTCTCTCTCTCTCTCTCTCTCTCTCATCTCACACACACATATTTTGACGTTGTAGCGAAAGATTCGATCGATATTGCTCATCCTTTCGATGGAAGCCGCGCGAAGCCAGATGCGGCCTTGATGACTTACCCGCGGATCGATCGAAGTACTCTCTCTCTCTCTCTCTCTCTCTCTCTCTCTCTCTCTCTCTCTCTCTCTCCGGGTCCGATCATCACAATGCGAGCAACTTTGTGCCTCGCTTCCCTACAAAACGTTTCACACGCATCTGGACGTCACTGTAAGACACATACATTCAAAATCGATCTATCGATTTGAATGCATCGGGACCTTCACGATTTTCAGATATGTCAAATGTGTAATGGAGCTCTCGCGCTCTCTCTCTCTCTCTCTCACACACACACACACACACACACGTATAGTAGTAGTGAATATACCCAAGTTCTAGCGGTAGATTCATTCGATTTTACTTTTATTTATTTATTTGTTTATTTATTTATTTTATTTCATTTTCATTTATCCCATTCATGAAAGTATCATGAGGTAAGCCGCACGGTCGTAGACTGACCTGCCCTTCTCTCTCCTCGTCGTCGTCCGAGTCGTCGTCGTCTTCAGTCCGTCGGAGTCGTCAATCCGTTGTCGTTGTCGCCTTTAGCGTCGTCACCGCCTGACCACACATTCAGGTAAGTATTTTTTTCTCCTCCCTTTCTTCTTTCTCCTCCTTCCTCTTCTTCTTCTTCTTCTTTAACTTCACCTTTTTCTCCTTTCTCCTCCTCCTCCTCCTCCTCCTCCTCCTCCTCCTCCTCCTCCTTCTTCTTTTTCTTCTTCTTCTTCTTCTTCTTCTTCTTCTTCTTCTTCTTCTTCTTCTTCTCCAATTCCGCGCGCGCTTTCTTTTCTGACTCGCGCTTTCTCCTTCGACTCGCGCTACCTCCGCGCGGTCCTACTCCTTTCCTTCGCGCCTTCACCTTCGTCTACCACCATGCTACTTTTTTTCCACTCCCGCCCTCTTCTCCTTCTTCGTCGTCATCATCGTCGTCTCGTCGTCTTCTACTCCTTACTTTTCTTCTTCTACGCTTCTCCCGCTACTCCTCCTTCCACCTTCCCTGTGTGCTTCATCCTTCTCCGCGCGCTGCTTCTTTCTTTCCTTGTTTACGATCCTATTGCCCCCCCCCGTGTGCCATGTATTGCACTGCCTCGCTCTCCACCCTTCGCAATGCTACTCTGTTGCTCGCCCGGGCTCGCTGTGTCGCCCGACGAGCACTCCTGCCTGAGCAACGAACCAGAGTCGCGGAGCCGCGTTCGAATATCGATGATCTTTCCCGGTAATGAATTTGCCCGACAAAACTGGGCAGGTGCATTAAGTTAGTTCGTTGTAAAAAAAAATAATAATAATAAAGTAAAATAAAACTAAAAGAAATAAAACTTAGTAAAAAATAAAAGAAAAAATTCAGAAAAAAAAGCAAATTTAACGAGAATTTAACTGCTAACTTTCTAACCATGCCAATTGTCCTCACGACTCTAACTTTACCAGTTTTCAAACTCCAGGTCACGGGTTCAAGCCCCCCCGTCGCCCGACGTCGGATTTTAAAAACACCAACTCCCTTACAAGCAAAAGGTTTAGCTCAAGGGCCGGGGCAGATTCGATCCTTGTATCTCCTACTAGATAGTCTGCCCCGAAACCCATCGAGCTAGCTCCTACTTCGAATAAAAGTGGAGTAGCCTAGATACAACTACAGTATCGGGGCTCAGTCCGACCGATAGCCTGAGCCCAATTCTAAGTCTTTGTGTGTGCGCACGCCTGCTGGTCTGCGTGACTGTCTACGTGATTGTCGGTTTGAGTGAGTGTGAGACCCTCACGGGCACTTGGTCATTCGGACGGCCCGAGGGGCTGGTATTTAACTGCGGTCGCGACTTTGAGGGTTGCCGTGGAAAACACTCGAGTAGTGGGGTTAGGCCTGCGACTCTCAGAGTAGCGGGGAAAAACACTCAAGTAGCAGGTCAGCTGGTACTAGATGCGCAGGGACCAGACCGCCAAGCAGAAGAAGACAAAAGTTAGCATTCAAGGGGTTATTGCAATCCCAGTCGATTACACATTAATAATCGCCTTGGTCGTATGGTCAAGGCGTATATTAATTTACCCTGACAAACGTACCGATGATTAAGTCTCCGTGTGTGTCGTAATCTTTCTGACACAACACTAGCCCAACCGATCCCTCGGCCTCTTCGGTCGAAGGGTATCACTACCGATTCTGACCATCACAGCACGCGTCACAATAACGAGCTCGCACACTAACGAAATTTTCTCACCAATCTGCCCCGGCCTCAATGACTGAGGAATTCATCTCAAGTGTCACGCCAAAGCATGCACACCCTGTTCATTTTAGACCGGCTCCGTCATGGTAACCGACGTCGTCACCGTGTCGAATGCAAAAGCATGGCCAAATACCCTTGGTATTTGGTCCGACATCGCCCTGACCAAACTGCCGCTGCGCGGCCTAGAACGACTGCGTTTTTGAATAGAGCACACCTCCCCGTGCTCGCTTTGAACGTAGACAAGGCACCACACAATTTCAATACAAACCGTGCTCTCAACAACGTTTGTAGCAGCAAAGTACTATGACAACACCCAACACCGAACACCAGTGTCACAACCTTGCACTCAACAATGCACAGTGCGAGATACAACTAAAAGTGTCACCAGCGCAGAAAAACATCGCGAGAGCTCACCGGTGCGCACATCAAAGCGCAAAGCAATGTATTCCGCAGTATGCATAGTACTGCGCAGGGGATACCCCGCAGTATGCTCATCAAGCTCAACACCTTGAGGGAACCAACCACCTCAACTTAAAACGTCAGTTGGCCGTAACTACGAACCTCCGCCCACAGAGTCAAGAAAGAGTTCTCGGTCTGCCAATTCTTGTTGTGTCTTGACAAGGAAATGACCACGCACAACGACGAAATCTAAGCAGGTAAACCTTCTCCCTATCTCTCTCTCTCGTGTCAAACCCGTCTTTCCGCCCACGGTTGTACTCACCGAAAGTACAAAAATAAGAACGAATCTATTGCACGAACATGGTCAAATGCATCATTTTGTTTCCCAACAGCTCCTATCGTCTTCTTTCAGGTACGTACTCTACCCCCTCACGCTCTCGTTTTCCCTGCGCACTTCTTCACCTCCCTCTCTCTTCCTTACGACCTTGTCGCGCTTGCTCAGCCCGCTACCGCTCTGCAGAGCGGTCGAGCAGAACTCTGAGATAAGTAATGAACACAAAGTCGAGGCATAGAAAGCTTAGTCTCAAATAAAGCAGACACACCTCGGTCCCTGCCACTTGGTATAAATGAAAGGGTCAGACTGAGGTGACTGCTTGGATAAATGCGACGGGCAACATGATTATTACGGTCAAGACGAAAATAACCACCGTCGAGGCAATGTAGGCCATTGCATAGAAGTCCTTGATGATGTCGGACGTCACCACTACGATAAGCATCATGGTGAAGACAATCACCAGGCTGACTCGGCGGTGTAACTATCTTGGCGACGAGCCCAAGTAGTGTCGTAAAAAAAATGATAATCACGAGGCTCGGCGTTTGACCCAGCAGCTGGCTCGCGCTGCCACTCGCTTACTCCCCCGTCAGCGCTTTAGCACGCGCAAATTACACCGTCGCTCGACTTTATCCCTCATCGACAGTTCCGTAATCATGACCTAACCACCTCCTGACTTACTCTGCGTCAACGGGCGCTAGGTTCACGAACGGAGCAGAAGGCACAAATCAGGTGAGTGATTGCGCTTGGGACAGATAGTTGCAAATGGAATAAAAGCCCCAAACGTTTCAGTGAGCAATGCTTTTGCCTCGCGTAGCCCCCTGATCGTGAACGGTCCAAAGAATGCGACTTTGTGATGACAATATCGATGCGTCCTCACAATGGCATGCGACATGAAGGCAGGGACAAAATCTAACTAAGTCGCCACAGTGTTATCGTAAAGCATGCAGCTACGAGCCTCGTTCAGCTGGTCTCTGGATGCGCATGGTCAGAACAAGGTGAGATACGTTGCCAGATGCAGCTCCTTACCTCGTGGTTCCACTCTCACCCACCCTCAACTCCTCTGTCGTCTTCGGCACTTTCCTGTCAGGCTTCCTTTCCTTCATAGTGTAGCACAGCCCCTCGACTTGTTAGAGTCGTGCACGATGACGAGTAGGGCATCCGCAACATCCACTACGGCGGCACCGAGTGCAACTTCAATGCTCACGACCACCACGATAATGACAACGAGGGCAATCAGCGCGGTGACTTAAACTTCACGATGACGAACACAAGTGGTAGCATGATCATCGTGGGAGTCTCTGCAACTATCAGCCCCACCACCAACGAAATCCCCAATGTCGCTCCCTTGCCATGTGAAAAATACTAATGGTGACATCAACAACAAACACAACAAGAGATAAGGTTATGATTTGCACCCAAGTGAAAATCTCATCAAAAAGTGCAGAGAGAGTGAGTTCATGCATAGAAACTGAAAGGGCAAAGTGACGATTTACTTTGGAGTGGGAAAATAGACTAATCATGGACGAATGGTGACATCAATAACAAAAACAACAAGAGACAAAGTTGCGATTTGCGCCCAAGTGGAAATCTCATCAAAAAGTGAAGAGCTCACGCATGAAAACTGAAAGAGCAAAGTGACGATTTACTTTGGAGTGGGAAAATAGACTAACCATTGACTAATTGTGACATCAACGACAAAAGCAACAGGAAACAAAGTTGCGATTTGCACCCAAGTGAAAATTTCATCAAAAAGTGAAGAGAGAGTGAGTTTATGCATGGAAACTGAAAGAGCAAAGTGGCGTTGTACTTTGGAGTGAGAAAATAGACTAATCATGGACTAATGGTAACATCAACAACAAAAACAGCAAGAGACAAGCTGCGATTTGCACCCAAGTGGAAATCTCATCAACAAGTGAAGAAAGAGTGAGTACAACTCACTATCATGCATGGAAACTGAAAGAGCAAAGAGACGATTTATTTTGGAGTGGGAAAATGGCCTACATGGAGGCGAACTCTAGTGGGGAAGCTACTTTTCTACCTTCCTATGCTTAGGATGTTAGTTATGGAAAGAGGAGAAAAGGAAGAGAGAGGGTGAGGGAGATGATAAATAATGGAGACCAATTAGGAGGAGAGGAAAGAGAAAAAGAAAAAGAAGGATTGGGAAGAAGAGGAAGAAAAAGAAGAAGAAGGAGAAGTATGAGAAGAAGAAGGTGAGTAAGGAGGGGAAGGGGGGAAGAGGAAAGAGGAAGAAGAAGGAGAGGGGGCGGAAGAAGAAGACGAAGAAGAAGAAGAAGAAAAAGAAAAAGGGGAAGAAGAAGAAGAAGGAGAGGAAGGAGAAAAAATATATCACTCACCTCTTCTAGTGTTTTGAGATGGAGAGCTCAACCTTGGTGAAACTCCCTCTCTTCTTGCACATGTGTTGCTCAACTATGGCTTCCTTCTTCCTTAAGCCTTCTTTTCCTTCCTTCCCCAACCCCTCCCAGGCTATGGCAGATTACTCCCTTGGGCCAGCACCACCTCCACCAGCGTCAGTTGTCACTCTCACTAACCTACAGACTCCTCTAAGCCTCTAGACTAACAACGTTTTTCCTCCTCTCACTCCAAGTGAGTGGAGTGTTGTCATGAACTCATTTGGGCAGTATAAGTTTGCCTCATGCAAATGTGAGTGTGGTGGGCTGCTCCCCCAGCTTATGTAGGTTGAAACCAACACTTCAGCCAGCCCATGGGCCTCTCCATGTGCCTCAAGGTGAACTGCGGTACCCCAAAGGTTTTTCCCCACCACTGGGCCTCTCCATGGGCACCTGGGTCTTCTTTTGGCGGGGTTCATGCAGTCCGAGTGGTTGGTACTAGCTCGGCCTACCTTTAAAGCTTCCTCATGCCTCCATTTCATTTTCAGAAGCTGCCCCTTTGGATCCAAATATCCAAGGGGCAGCCTCACTTAAAAGAAAAAAGTCTTGTGGGCCTTTTTCTCAATTGTTTTCTGATTCTACCCCATTTTGAGTAGGCCGAGGTATTTTCTTGTGCCTCGGTGCTATCTCTGTCTTGGATCTGGCTGAGATCCGAGGCTAACAATATTTCGATCAACCCCCAAGTAGTCCTTGCTTCAAATTTGAGCCCCAAGACTCACTTTTTCAATTTTTCGTTTTTTTCTTTTTTTTGTTTCTTTTCGTTTTGGGCTGCCAACTCATTCTGGAGTTGACTGTTTGAGTTGGCCCCACAAAAAACGGCCATATCCTCTCCTCCATGAGATCTGATCTCAGATTCATGGTCCATTAAAAAAACGGTCAACTCCTTTTTGCTTTTTTGTTCATTTTCGTTTTTTTAATTCAGACATTGCTGAGATAATGCCCCAAGGGCCGTATCTGTGCAATTTGGATTGCCCTCCACAAAATGTGGAGGGATGAGGTTACAGTAGGGACCTATCAATCCCTACTGTATCAGTCCCAACTGCCTGGCACATCCTCCTCCACTCTTTTCTCCCCCTTTTATCTCATTCTCCCTCTATTTTCTCCCTTTTTTTTTCTTTCTTTTATTTATGTTGTGACAAGTGTCAAGCAGATGTGAACTTTTTTTCTAGGCCATAGATCTTGGTGTAGGGTCAGATCTAAACCCAACAATTGACCATTATATCTCGGATTGCAATAATAAAACCCCCTCACCCATGGGGGCTCCATTTTGTCTCGGTTAGTTTCAGTTTTGGACCCCCTTTGCTTCAATTTTACTTGGCAACTTATTTTTTGCATTTAGCCCCTTGGGGCTCTATTTTCTCAAGCGTTGTTGGTCCGAGATATCTCGGACTGCTTGGCAATCCTCCCATCAACATTTTCCTTTGTTTTTTTTTTTCCTAACCCCCTCTCCCTTGGCTCGATCAATCCTTGCATCAACAATTACTAATATTTTTCACTGTCAAGATCTTGATCTTGATGGTGCCACTTCTTTTCACACGTTCATCGTTCATGCTAGCCTGCAATTCCTCTTGAGACACTCAAGTCCCCGCCACTCACCTCGTACTAGTTCGATTTTCTAGTCCCGCGGATGGTCCCGTCGGCGCATGTCCCAATTTTTAACTATTTTTATTAGGACTCGTCTAGTCCCCGATGTCGTTCTCGGTGACGTCCCATTTTTATTTGGGACTTTCTAGTCCCCGACAGTCCCAATCTTTTTTTTCCATATGCCTCAAGTGCCTTGATTATTTTCGGTCGCGAGGTCCTTCTCTCGCAACTGTCATTTACCGTCTCCACTTGCCCCAAGCCCAAGACACTTTTTTTTAGTGTCTTGGGCGTGCCAAGGCTCCTTTTCCTTTGGCCTAGGCACCCCCATGCAGTTTGTTATTTCCTGGACTGCAGTAGTGGGCATTTTCCTGATCTCACAGCCCCATAACTTGCCCCAAACTGAAACAAAATGAAGCGGTCAATTTCCAAGTGCATCCGGGCTCAATGTTAACTCCGGATGTATCCAAAACATGTATTTTCCTTCCCTCATGCAATCCGTTGTATCTCGGTTGCATGAGACCTTGAATTTTTTAGATTTACTCATAAAAATATAAAGAAAATCAAGGTACTACATAACCGATATATCCCAGTATGCATCTGGTCACAGATGTATCTCCTAAGTGGTCGTTTTTTACCGTTAGTGCTCTATTTCTTTTTCTTTTCTTTTCTCTTTTCTTTTCCCTCCAATTCTGAACAGTAGGAACCTGCCAGTCCCTACTTGTGTCAGTCCCTAATTATGTCAGTCCCTACTTGTGTCAGTCCCTACTTTTGTCAGTCCCTACTTGTGTCAGTCCCTACTGACAGCCAACTCACTCACTCCCTCTAAGCTCTTTTGTTCATTCTCCTTTCTTTTCCTCTCATTTTTTTTCTTTTTCTTTCTTTTTTCGACATCCCGAGTGTCAACTAGTTGTTGAGGCCTTTTCTAGGCCCTAACTCTTGGTTTTGGCCCTTTCTATGCCCAAGATGCGGTCGGTTATTTCTCGAACTGCAATTGTGGTTCCCCCATGCTCATGGGAGCCCCGTTTTGCCCTTGTTTTTTCCGCAAAATTGACCCTCCTACTCCGATTTTCTCACGGAGACCTCTTTTTCACATGGAGCCTCTCTAAGCTTCATTTTCTTCAAGGTGACTGATCCGAGATATTTCAGATTGTTGTTTCGCCTCCCCCTTTATATTTTTTTACTTTCTTTTTTCTTGTGGTCCTCATGTGTCGGTGTCCCGACACTATTTTCTTGATGTCGTTGACCTTTTTCATCTTGTGGCGCTCAACCCAAGGTATTATTTTATCGGCGGTCCACCTTCTTTTGAGAAGGAGGGCCGCCTTCACTAGTCTCTCGCTTCCCTTTGCCACTTGTCATTCTATTAATTTTTTTTTGTCCAATGGTTCGGACGACCAATGGCATCCTCTAGGGCCCTAGGTGTCGACAATCTTGCCTTAGTCATTCATCCTTTTTATTTCTCTTGCCTCATGATTTCTCTGTCGTGCACAATTTAGCCGTATATCATCTCTTGGGGACGGAGATTTGATCGAGGACCCATAGGTCCCGACACCAGTCCCAGACAATTCATAAATGTTTGGTTTTACTCATCAAGTTTCATCATCTAGGTTCAAACACGGGTCTGTATTTCAACAGTTCTATGGTGTACCCACTGAGTTAGGCTCTTGGCTTACTGAACAACTTTTGCCTCAGGGTTACGTCAAACTTTTTCACCAAATTTAAAATAAAAATAAAAATTAGATTTTTTTTTTTTTTTGCAGCCCACTGGCGTCGTTGAGTAAGCTGGCGCGACCTTGGGTGACGTATTGGATCCTCCCACTCCTGAAAATCTAGCAGTCCTTTGATGCCTCACATATGGGCATTTTTATTTTTTCGTGGAAACAACGAATACAACACCCCCTACCCGATCTACTTTTTCGTTCAGCCTCCTGCCTTACTTCGGGGGGGCGGGGGTGGACAACCCAATGCCCACACGAGCTTCAGCGTTCGTTTCTGTTTCGACTAAATCCCCATAGTCATGATTCACCAACAAGGACAATGGCAAATTCCTTTTTTCATGTCATGATTCGTTTATGGCCGTTTGTAGTCACAGGGTCTCAGACCCGCACAATAGAGGTGTGCCTTTTTTGTTTGTACTTAACCCCTTTCTCCGTCCATGTACTTTTATGTGTGTACTTAACCCTTTTCTTTGTCCATCTACATTGCAACTTCGATATTTTTATGAACGTGTCTTCGTGACTACAAATGTTGAGGCATTGGAAACGAAGCATTCGCGTATTTCGCAGTACCATCCACATGTATCACATTCGTACACAAGCTTTTCGCTTGGCACAATCATGTTGTATTTGTTGAGTGGTGTATAGCGAACATGACAACACTCATACACACACATACGTACATAAACCTGATGAAGAAACGAACCTAACGGAGGAAGGAGGGCAAACCTTTCCCACATTTGTAATTCGTCCTTCGCTGTCATATGTTTTTTTGTTCCTTTTCATGTTCACTTTCAAAAGAAGAAAGATTTTTTGTCATATTGCTCCTCTTTCTCATCGCCATTTCCTGGGGGACCTCGGCCTTAGACACCCCTTGAAGCAAACAGGTGGAAGAATAGAAAAAGTTCATTAACAAATGACTATTAACAGACGTAGAGGGAGCTCGATTTCGTAGGCACTTCATCTCCTCTCCCTACCACCTCCTTGTTTTGTCATATCTCCTTTACACACACGCATGCACATCCCCTGTCAAATCTCTCTCTGTGGTGGCGGAACACGAAACAGGGAATAGAAATCAATGGGAAAAAGAACGTGAGACAACCAAATCAGAGGGAAAGGGGGAAAGGGGGAAAGAGGGAAAGAGAGAGGGAGGGAGAAAGGGACGTAGGGGGGGGAGGGGGAGCAAACTTAAGGAACGCGCGCGCGCGCCCGCGAGAGAGAGAGAGAGAGAGAGAGAGAGAGAGAGAGAGAGAGAGAGAGAGAGAGAGAGAGAGAGAGAGAGAGAGANGAGAGAGAGAGAGAGAGAGAGAGAGAGAGAGAGAGAGAGAGAGAGAGAGAGAGAGAGAGAGAGAGAGAGAGAGAGAGAAAGAGAGAGATTTAACGCAATGATAAGTGTGTGACAGGAAAACACTCGAAATGCAGCAATCAAAGATAAGACTTGGAAGGCAGAGAGAGGAGAAGCTAGAAAAACAACCAGGCAAAGTGACACGGAGACAGTGAGAGAGAGAGAGAGACTTTGTGCGCGTGTGTGTGTGTGTGTGTGTGTGTGTGTGTGTGTGTGTGTGTGTGTGTGTGTGTGTGTGAGAGAGAGAGAGAGAGGGAGAGAGAGCTTGTGGAGAAAAGAGAGAATCACAAAGGCATGTTAACTAGAACAATATCGTTCTCTCTGGAGAATTTCCTAAAGAGTTCTTGGAACTCCGACGAAGTAGTCTGCCATAGTCATGCTTCTTTTTTGTAGAGTTGTGCATAGCGAACATGACAACACATACACATGCACGCGTCATTGAACGGACCAGCCCACCCAACTCCAGGTCTGGTCATTTAAATGATGTTGCCCGTTCTTATTGATAACAAAGGGAAAATGACAGACTGTTGTTTGAGGATTCCTAACCCCTAACAACCAACTAGTCTCAGACAAAAAAAAAAAAAAAAAAAACGTTGTCCTTCGTTCCAGCATATGGCCAGTTGATCCAAAGCGGCATGGTTGTAGGATGACCAACAAAATGAGACATCTTTGTTCCTCTATCCCCACTCCCTAACAAGTTCCTAAACAAAAAGACAATTCCCTGCAAGGACCTGCATAGAACAATGTCTATCAACCGGCGTAGGTGAGTTGGTAGACCCATGAATCATTTGAATACAAACAATAGTTGGAATCCACATGGAATCAGTTGATTAAATAAACTCTAAATCTACTTGGGATTGATCAGGTTACTACCAACAGGCCTAGCCTAGTTGGTACACCGATGGACTATTGAAACACAATGTTGAGTTCACATCTAGGTGGAACTAGATGAATACCTGAAGCCACGGAGGGCGGTAGGGTGGATGGCGTAACCCCTCTGTTGTTGCAACGGCAACCGCAACCTCTCACTTTATCTCCCCTTTGTGACATTCCTAAATGTTGAAGATATAGCCTGCGAGATGGGAGGGGGGACCTAACGAATCCCCTTGCATTAAGTTTTTTTCGCTTTCATTCTCTCTTTGTGATTGTGGTTTTATGCATCCGCAACAGGCCATTCTCGCAGTCGTGTATGTGACCGCAATTATGTTCCGAGCTCAGTCGGATGAGTGTTGTACGTTTTGAGTAAAGAAAGGCCAAAGAAAACAAGGTTGTTGAATGGACGAGATTCCAAACACTAAGATGAACAAAAGCAGACCGGACAGTTTTGGGGGATGGGGGGTAGCCCCCCTTCCCCGCCATAACCACTTCCTCTCATGCCATCTTCCCTCATCCACATTCATGACCATCAAACATAAAGATGAGCATAATGAGCACAAGGCAGTGGAGAGGGTGGAGGGGTGCGGGGCGTGGGGGTGGGGGGTCTGTAGCTCCCCTCTCCCCCCACAGCCACATCCTCTCATGACATCTCCCCTCATCCATATTCGAGAGACAATTAGCAAAGGCCTGATTTTTCATAAATTTATCATTTCATTTCATTTCTTTTTTTAGTTACATTCTTCTCTCAATTTCAGCTATCACTACCTACCTACCACTACTCCTAACTGCAGCCATACGGGGAACCCTCTGGTAGCCAGAGACGCGTTCACGAGAGAACATGTGGGGGCTGCTCACTACCTGCAGGTGGGCGACACCAGCCAGGTGATAGCCGGTAGCATCAGGGAACATGCCAACATAACCAATCATTGTGCCTCCCCTCAGGCCCTGATGCCAACAGAACCAATCCATGTGCTTCCCCTAAGGCCCTGATGCCAACAGAACCAATCCCTGTGCCTCCCCTCGAGTCCCCTTCCCTACGAACATCAGCAGACTCTGCTCAGTGCCGATTGGGGAATCCAGTGGACCAGTGGTCTATATCTAGGTGGCGGGCGCCAAGAATGATCAGAAAGGTACATGAAGACAATAGGGATTGCACCTGCAATATCCTGAATGCCAGATGCATGACCGCCACATCCATGACCGTCGAAGACAAAGTTGAGCATAACCAAAATCGGGCAGTCGAAGAGAAGGGACGGATGTCAGAGGAGCGACAACTACATCCTCTCATATCACCTCCCCTCACCCACATTCATCACCGTCGAACACAAGGATGAGCATAACAAAAACTGGCCACTTAAGGGGAAGGTTTTTTTTTTTAACCACTAGTACCTCCGCCAGTGTTGGGAAAATAGGCAAAAGTGACAGTTTTCCCAAACTCCTAAAGATTCGAAGGTCAGGCCCGGCAACGACTGCCATTGATAAATCTGATCGGCGGTCGTCACTTCGTTTCGGCCTCCGAAAAAGTCGGAGGACCAACCGAGGCCCGCTATTTTCCCACGCGGCAAAGGTACTAGTGGTTTAAATAGCAACAAAGATCCAATCTATTCGTGGGGAGCAACATGTGCTGGGAACCGGGCCCAGCGTCCCATATAGAAAATTACATAGGATTTTGAAAAAAAATGAGAATTTACAATATCGGGGTCACTAGCCGGCTTTGGTTAAGAGCTAGATTAAGAGATACAAACAAGCTACCGAAAATAGGCAAAAATTCAGGAATAGACTCAGACCCCCCTCCGTCCTCATTACCTCACTCCGACAAGTCTTATGAACTTACCGTGAGGGTACGAGTGTGCAGCCCGTAGTTTGTTTGGTGAAGAGAGAGAAAGAGAAAGAGACAACCATCGATAGGATAAGCAATTTATTAGCCAACAGCGCCTGCATCTCCAACCCCAAGGTTGGCCTCACGCTACTTGCATCGATAGAATGCTCAAAATCGAATGAATCTTCCGCTACACACGTTAAGGGGGGGGGAGGGAGGAAGACCAAAGAGGTACTTGTTTCTTTTAAGGTTATATGAATATTTGACATACCTTTATTTGTACTTGGTTTTGAGTTGGTGAATCTTGAATCTTGTTGTCCACATAGCTTTAGTAGAGTGATTGAGTAAGGTTGTTATTTGTGTTAACATAGGTGTCGATGATTAGTGTTGTTCTATATGTAATTGATGTATTGATTATATTTGACAAAGTAGTTGTGGTGCATTGGTGGTTGTAGAGTGTGGGTGTGGTGTACTTTTGTGGAGTGTGTAAAGACAAAGTTCGTTATGAATGATTGTTGATGCGGTTGGGGAAGGGTGAGATAGTGATTATGGTGTGCGTATGTTTTACTATGTGCGCTGTACACAACTCGAAGAGTGTGGTGGGGGGGTTCCGGTTGATGCTCTATTAACGATGTTCATGGGACGCTGGGCCCAGTTTCAAGTAGGTGTCGCTCCCCACCAATAGACACTAGAATGTGGGTGTGTGTATGTGTGCATGTGTGTGTGTGTGTGTGTAAGAGAAAGAGAGAGAGAGAGAGAGAAAAAAAAAAAAAAAAAAAAAAAAA
>BFEA01000020.1:3544313-3555927 GCA_003427395.1 Chara braunii | reverse complement strand
AAAAAAAAAAAAAAAAAAAAAAGGGAGAGTCATGCAACATGCACCATGTTAGTGGGGGAGAGCACAAGGGCAAACACTGACCTCCAAAAAAAACACACTATATTTTGGCGGAGTTTCACTGACTCATCAAGAGGCTATATATATATATATATATATAGATTGTCTTAAAGGTATAGTCAAAGAGTGGTTGAGAGAGAGAGAAAGAGAGACACATAGAGAGTGGAGAGTGGGGATGAGGGGGGGGAGGGGGGGGAGGAAGGAAGACCAAAGAGGTACTTCGTTTTTTGAAGGTTACATACCTTCATTTGTACTTGGTTTTGAGTTGGTGAATCTTGACTCTTGATGTCCACACAGCTTGTAGTCGAGTGATCAAGTGTGGTTGTTATTTGTATTGACAAAGGTGTTGATGATTAGTGGTGTTTTATATGTAATTAATGTATTGATCATGTTTGACAAAGTAGTTGCGGTGGATTGGTGATTGTACAGTGTGGGTGTGGTGTAATTTTGTTGAGTGTGTAGAGACAAAGTTCGTTATGAATGAATGTCCTATATAGAGACATGTCTTTTTTAGAGAAATCATTGATATGTGAAAGTGGGTTAGGTAGCATAAGATGTCGAAGCATAACGAGGACAAAAATGTCGCAATCGTGTGAATTAGTTTGTTGTGGTCCTTGTAAGATATGTGTTCCTGCATGTCGTAATATGCGTAAACAATCTGTTCTACTTGATAGCCATTGTTTGATGTTAGAGAAAAATGTTGTATCAGTAGTGAAAAATTTGTCATAGCAATATATAGTTTATGTTTTAAGATTTAAATATCTAAGTATCCAATGAGTATTGTTTATGTTCATTGGAATGAAAATGTGTGAGCACTGTGAATGGTCCAATTTTATTTCTTCTTCGGATTTGTCGATCAATGCAATGATAATCATTTTTTGTTAATCCTTGGCTGTATGCGAACGTGTTTGCTATGAAGATTGTTGTTGATTTATACATTATTAGTTCTGCATAACTGTTTATGGGTATATTTGTGAGCCAATAATGTTCATGTAGACTAATGTATAAACATGGTTCTGAATCCATTGGGATTGAAATAATATTTTCATCATCTGAATTTGTATCCGTGTATTTGGTATATTGTAAAGATGGGAAATGAAGAACTGATTGTAAAATTATGGAATGTGATGTTGTTGATTGGTTATGGTTTGTGATAATGTTTGTTAGAGAGGAAGACATATAAAAACATTCGTTGATGTTGTTTGAATATAATGTTATATCTGGATTATCTCACAAACAAATGAAGTTCAGCATAGTGATGTTATCTTTTATTATTGGGGAGATTATTAGTTGTTTTGAATTTGTTTGACGGCGTATCGGTACTTCTTGTAAATTTGTTGTATATGATGGTTTATTTTTTCATCTATGTATGATGTAGAAGATGGTTTTTTGAACATTTTTTGTATAAAGTTAGTTTGGAACAGTTATTCTGTAATTTTTTTAAGTCTGTCATCTTCACGTAATACATTTTCATCAGGTTTGAATTTTTTTGTGAGTGGTGTTGTTAATGGTTTAATGGTTGTGAAGGAGTAATGATTTATTACACGAGATACTGCACTGTATCCTTGTTGTGGGACGTTTTTTTTTCTCATTTGTGACATTGATAAAGCTTTTCAGTCTGCAAGAATCATTTATGTTAGGGTTTTTACTTAAACTTTATATAGTGTAGAATCGATGGTGGAATGAAAGAAAATTGTTTTGGATATAATATGCAAGTTCGTTGTGATGAAAATGAAATGCGTGGTAATGATACAATGATTGAACGTTTTGAACGTTAAAATAAAACATGGTAAATATCTTTAGGTAATCGAGCATTTAATGCAAATGGAAATAATTCAAATCCTTTTTTATTTGGAATGCGAACCAGTGCAAGTTGAGGAACTTGATTTGGGAAAAGCATATGTATAGATGCTACAATATTAAAAATAAATCAAAACTGTGTTTTTTGATGAAATTGTAAGGAATGCAAAATTCTGAATGTGTTGTTGGCAATGTCTCTATTAGAGTCGACATTTTGGGTGAATATAATTGGCATGTCTAAAATGAAGTCTAAAAATGGTGCATAGTGTTCTAGCATGTAGTTGGGAAGAGACATTATAAAACGAATATCGTCTTTCTTTTTGTTTTTAAAGTTTTTGTCAAAATTTGCAGCAATGTATTGGATAATGATTTTCAGGCAATTGTTTTGCTAATTCGCGTATATACGAATAAATGATGTTTGTGTGTGTGTCATTGTCTAGTGTTGCGTATATTGGTGTTTCATTAGTGTTTATTAAGTTAGATGATAGTGAATTTTGTTATTGGCAAGAAGAATGTAGTCGTGAGTTAATAATGTTAATGAACTCATCACTCCAAATGCCCTTACGAGCTTTTGGACATCCTTCTCCCGAAGGAGAACCTGATTTGAAACGAATTTTTTCATCTAAGATGATGATTGTTTTAAAAATACGTCAAAACTTAAATCCTTCAATATCGAATGAATTGACTGCATACTTTTGTGATTGTTGCTCGTATAGCGGTCTATCCATAACTGGTGACATTTTAAACCAATCCCCTGCAAAAATAATATGTAGTCCTCCGAATGGTAAATTTAGTTTTCTTTCTGCTCGTAATGCAATATTTAATTTCACAATTTGTTCTTTGTTCATCATACTAATTTCATCAATTATAAAAAACTGAAGTTTTTTTAGAAAAACATGGAACTCCTTTGAAATTTGCACTACGTTGTTCGAACGAATGTTCATTTTCAAAGTTATGCATGTCGATCCAATTGTGAATGGTAAAACGATAAATTTTGATTGCAACTTTTCAGTAAACTTTGTTTTTGCAATTGTTTTTTGTCTTTGCCAAACATTGCAAAAAACTTCGATGGTTGCAATGACATGTGATTTTCTTGTTCCGCCTTCTCAAGTTAAGAATATTGACGATTGTTTTTTTTTATATATATAATTTCATTTAATGTTATATTTTGTGGATTTTCATCATGTAATACTTGATCGTTTCATGTTTTTAAAATACTTGATGCAACAAAAGTGAAAACCACATGTTGTTTTTCAGTAAGTTGAAATTAATGTGATATTGCTGTTATTGTGGGAATTGTTTTTGTATTCTGAGATTTATTGTCAAATTGTTGTAAATATTTCATATCTGATGGATTCAAAACATTTTTTAGTAATGTTATTCGTGTTGGTAAAGGAATATCGTGCCAAGGATTAATTTCAATATTTTTTGATCAACATTCATAAGAGTTGGTAAGGTTGTGACTTCTTTGCGATGTTCGTAAAGGTGAGATGTCTGAGAAAATTTTGGGTTTTAACATATTTAATAGAGACTGGTTATATGAATTTATTTTTTTATAGGTTTTGGATGTCGTTTGTACAGTTTAAATCTTTAATGTATGATATGGTGATGATGTATTTTTGGTTAATAGTTGTGAGGTTGAGATCATTGGGAAATGAATAGGATCATTTAGCGTTTTTGTACAATTTTGTACATTGTGTTTGAAGTATGTATTTTCTGGATCTAAACAGTAAATATCATCGTAATCTTCATCATCAATGTTTGTTTTATCATTTGAGCTTTTGTTCTTTGGTGTTGATTCGATGTCATCTTCTTACATTGCATCTGTAGTTGCGTAAGTTGGACGATTTGCTTCACCCTCGGCTGCTCGTTTTCGTGTGATATAATAATCATGGATGTTCAATTATATTAAACGATTGAAATTATGCATGATTTTATAATATTGAAGGAACGTTGTGTGTCAATCAATGCTAGTAGGTGGTAGATCGTGAAAATTACGAAATGATTTGCATAACAAAAAAAACTAGTTGAGCGTGACAAGTTTATTTTTTTGATGTTTTATATATATCATAAAGTGGGATGTGAGATTCAGATGAAATATTTGAAATACGTGAAATTTTATATCGTCCCAAACATTTTGATTTTGATTGTGGATAATTTTTAAAGAATATCAAATCAATTGTAAATGATAAAATGTTGTTTTGCATGGGAATTCGTAGAAACAAAGCGATGATAAAGAGAGTGGACAGAATGTATAATCATTTAAAGGATGAATAATAGCATAATCATTGTTGTTTTGTTCTATATTACATTTTATTTCTTACGCTTGACGACAAGAAACATTTGCAACATACGATCGATTTGGTTAACCCAGTCATTTCTTGACAATCACACCTAACACAGATATGTCGTTTACTTTCTCAACATATGCAAACGTTTTAAATGTGACAATTGTTTCAAACGTATTTCACCATACACCACATATACCATTATTAAAACTGAATAGTTAGCATTGCATCAGCAAGACTATTCGATCTACTAATGAATATATTTTTCAAAACAGTTGTTGGTTTTACTAAAATGACACAAAAATCATCACCAAACGGCGGATCATTTAGACATGTAAATGAGTACTATGATATGGTTGAAACACAAGGATGTGAAATACTACATCTTCATTGTTTGATCTAGTTTAAAAATGTTCCACATACAACAAACGGTTTTGATCAACTTCAAAATATCGTTTCTACCCTCAGCATTATCATAACAAAATATCGTTTCTACCCTCAACTACAAGCGGAGAATGTCAAAAATGTAAAACCAAAGTTAACTCCCAACATTTATTACGTTACAGTATTTTGGAAACAACAAAATCAAATACATTATTACGTACAAAGTATAAAAGACCTAATTTACTTATATAAATATTCCCAATAACTTCTTAACATGCCACCAAACCCAATTCATGATTCTCTTAATGATAATTACTTTAAATCAATACTATGTGTTCTTGTTTACCTCGTTCAAACGAAACGCTAGGCTCATATAACATCATGTTGTAAAAAATCACGATGCACAAATACAGATAAAATTTGTCGTTATTTATACCCTCACGGACATCAAGCACAAACTATATTTACATCGAGTGAAATTGAATTGCGTTGAACTTTTGGACACGAATACATTAATAATTATAACGACGTTATTCTCACAACCTTCAAATGCAACCATAATACACAACCATTATTTGGAGGTGTGGAAGTTAGTGACCTTATCTATTACGCATATGAATACACTATGAAAGACCAACATAAAATCGATTGTAATATCGCTTTGCAATTAGCTGCATTTGATGCAAGACAAAAACAAGAAAAAATAGCAAAACAAAACGAAGAACTATCTACAAACACAAAAGCGCGCCGACGACTCACATCTCAAATGCTCACAATGAGAAACAAACAAGAAGTTGCTGGTTCATTATGTGCGTTGTACATAATCAAACAATGTTGCGCATATACAAGTCATTATTATAGTTTTTTAAACCTTCGTCAAATGCTCAAACAACTTTTACAAAATTGTTTTTTCATATATATGCAGCATTGCATTCAACAATTTTCAAAAATATATTGATTATAGTAGCAATTGGCAATGAAGGATGTCCACAACATCGTCGATGTTGTTTTCCAAACTGATTCGTAATTGCTCAGTTGTAATATTTGATATTGGTTTGTATGTAAAGGGGTGAGCTTTACATGTTATGCTGACCATTTTGTAGCCTCGATCAAGTGCGAGTTTATCAAATGGGGCTAATACATAATGATGATCCTGTGCAAAACGTCGATGACTGAGTAAGTAATCATGTTTAACGCAAAGTTCTTTTGATACGGAAACTCTTTGATCTTTTTCTTTTGTGAAACCTCTTCCAAAAGGAAAGAGGTGAGGGAACATTTTGACATCTAATGCAGGATCACACGCATTGCAAATTTTGATGATTAATTCATTGTAAAAAAAATTGTTTCATTGATTGTTTCAGTTGATGTATAATTTGTTGTTTTGTGAAATCGTCGATCGTTACTGTAGAGTGAGTAAAAATATTTTTTTTTCCTATGTAGATCATTTCGTCAGAACAATCAATAAGAATATTTATGGCGTCTTGCTCATTGTCTATTTTTTTAGCTGTATGACCATCATTTATATGATCAATCACTGATGTTAGAATGAAGTCATCAACGTTTATTGAAATTGGTCGGATTAATGAATTATCGAGTGTAATATTTTTGTAGACGGTATTATATATTTTGTAAAATGAAAGTAATTTTAAAACAACATCATTTCGTATAACATGCAATTTTTTGATTTGTGTGAATTGATCGTTTGTGAAAGGTTCTCCCAAAATGATTCTGTAAATTGCAGTTGTATTTAGTTACCGTGGCAACGAAGTGGATGGTGGTCCTAGAATAACATCAAAAAGCAATAAATAAGAAGGAATTGTTCGATGCAGACCGTCACGCATTATTCTTGTTTGTGCTAGAATAGTGATGAGACTTGTTATACTATTTTTGATCATGTTGGATCAGGAATTGTGGGTGGTAAAGACCAATAAAAAAATGTTTAGCAATCTGAAATTTTGAAACCCGTGGTTTATTTCTTTTTGAAATAACGATGTTGCATTGTATACAAATATCAAATATAATATTTGAATCAATGATTTTGTGAATACCTACTTTTGAAAGCATAATATTTGCAAATGCAGAACATATATTTGAGCAATCGTAATATTCTTGTAGTGATGGAGGTAATGTATCATCGGGACAATACAAATATGCTCGCATTCGTTCTAACGTTGCATCATCTTTTATAGAATAATTGCGTAAGTCAGTTTGTAATTGAAATTGATCACATATGCAACAAACTCCTTCTACTAAAACATTTGGACTTAAATTATTTAGGAGTTCATTTACAATTTTTTGTTTTTTTTCTTCTGTGATACTTTCAAACCCTGCGATAAAATCTATATTATTTGATGATTGTTGACGAGCAAGCATTTTATACGCGTATGTTTAATTGGAATTATGTTTGGATTGCCACGTTGTTTGTTTTGAGTATTGTATAGTTATATGTTTCTATATTTTTCATTATGTTTTGTTTTTCGATTATGATATGCAATGCATTGTTTTTTAAGAATTTCTTGTTTGTTATCATTATAAGTTTGGTGTCGTTTAGTTATTTTTTTGTTTGTTTTTGTTTGTTTTTTTATTTTTTGTTTTAATTTTTTTGTTTTTTTTTTAAATGTTGTTCTTGCTGCTCAATTTTTATTGATTCACGGTTGTGATATGCTAATCGTTGTTTTTTAAGTATTTCATTTTTGTTATGATTATATGTTTGGTGACGTTTTTTTTTTTTTAATCATTTTAATTTATTGTTAATATTTTTGTTGGTTTATAACAATGTTATATTTATATTATTTTTTTAATTTTATATATATATATATATATATATTTTTAATTGTATTTTTTATGTTTTTTTGTTAATATTGCTGAAAATATTTTTTTAAGTTTGAAAAAAATTACGTACGTTTTAAAATAAAAACGTCTATATACGTCATAATCATCAGTGACCATATTGAAGATATTTCAAGCAATGCATGACAAAAGAAAACGCAAAATAATGCAAATTATGAGGAGAATTTGTAATTTTGTGTTTTGCTGTTTTCATAGTCATCACATAGGACCTTTAATTATAGTCTATACTTAGGACCTTTATTTTTTACTTATTGCATGAAGATTTTTGTTATGGTCTTTACTTAGGGCGTTCATATATAACCTTGTCTTTGACTCTTTGCTTAGTGTGTTTGGTTAGGACTTTAAATTGAAACTATAGGAGCAATCAATAATTTTGTGCATTGACTTAAGGCTTAGGTTGTTTAGTGACAACCTTCATTAAAGGGTTTTTCAACATCTTTGACTCATGATCTTCACTCAGAGCCTTCATTTATAGCCTTCACTTATACCTAGTATTTTTCACTTATTGGTTCAATATTTTATGACCTTCACTTAGGGTCTTTAAATATAACCTTGTCTCTGGATCTTTGCTTAGTGCCTTTACTTAGAGCTTCAAATTGAAATTATGATAGCAATCAATGATTGTGGAGATCAACTTAAAGCTTAGGTTTGTTTAGTCATAACCTTCTCCAAAAACCATTTAAAAATATAAAAAACATGAGTCATGAAGATATCATATTGTTGCTATATTGTCAAAATATTTGCATGAATGACATTCTTACACCTCTAGTAAACTCTAATAATGCTGACATTCTAAGATTTTCCAATCATTCTTTGATGGGTTCTCTTACTTTTGCAAAACATTAGATTCTTAAATAGACAAAGTACATATTGTCTCTCTTTGTCATCCTCCTCGTGTTCTTCCAATATAAGCAAATAATTGATGATAACTTATTTCACTTGTTTTTGCGCATCTTTATCGTCCTTATGCTTGGTATATCATTGACGCTTGCTTCATGCTGCGTATCATTGGTACTTGCATTTTTATTTGCAATGGTTGGAAAATTGTTGTCTGTATCTATCGTAAGCATAGGAGTAGGTGCGAAAATTTCACTTGTTGTTTCTTTTGAAGTTTGAAGTACTGCTTCAGCTGCTGTTGCTGTTGCCAAGTTTCAATGCACTTCATTTTTTTTTAATTTCACCCTCCACTTGATATTTTGATGTCATTGCACTTGCTGATGATGTCGATGTTGTCTTTTGAACCATGATTGGTTGTCGTGCTAATTTGGGTAATGGATCCATTGACCTTATATTTGTATTGAAACATGCCTTTGTAGGATATCTGAATCTTACCAGTTTTGTCCATTTTTTAAATGTGATACATGTTCCTACGGTGGTAGTTCGTGTTGTAATGTCAAATCATACACTGTTGCTTTCTTTAATAAAGGTAACAAATCAAATCGTGTCACTTCATCTTTGATTTGTAAAGGTGAGTGAACTGCTTGAACTACTTTTGGCTGATCTATATCTCCTAAATACAAATCAATCAATGACTTATTTAAGCATTCTCGCATTTCTATATATACTAATAATTTTTTTTCGTAAAAAAAATAAAAATAAAAAAATTATTGTTGATCAATACAGTCAAGAAACTCTTTTGATGTTGTATGCATAATTTCTCGTGCCCGAGCTGTCTTTCAATTGAGGTCTGAATTTGCTCAAGATAACGTGGACGTTTGATGTTTGTAGTTGTTGGATTCATCTTTATCTGTCAACATACACATCAACAAGCAAAAAGATGCAAAAAAAACAAGATTAATATTTATTTTTAGTATTTGCTACAAACATTAAAAAAAAAACATTAGTAGATTGTGGGTAATTGGATATCTTGAACATATTTAAAGTATTAACCTTGTGAAATAGACTTCTGTTTATTAATTCTCTATTTTGAAATGTATTGCACTTCTGTTTAAGGTTTGAACTTTCAATTAGGATGTGCATTTGTTGAGTGTATGTGTGTACATGTGTGTGTCGTCTCTTTGTCTCTAATACAACTGTAATGACCATGCGGTGAAACATGGCCGTCTTTCGAACATTCAATGCACCCACTGTGTGTGGGCGGGGGAGAGTGTGGGTGTGTGGGTGTGTGCGTGCGTGCGTGTGTGTGTGTGTGTGTGTGTGTGTGTGTGTGTATGCGTGTGTGTGTGTGTATGTGTGTGTGTGTGTGTGTGTGAGATAGTAAGTCTGAGAAACTAGTATGTCTCATCTAAAAAAAAAAAAAAAAAAAAAAGTGGAGTGAGATTGTATACGTAATTCGCACAGCACATGAAACAAGAACAACAAATGAACAGAAGTAGACACAAATAAACGGTTTGATGACAGATTTTCGTCGGAGTTACATTGACTCATCAAGAAATGAATCCTTGACTGTCTGCGGAATCGCCATATTGATATTTGGGGTCGTGATCTTTGTTTTTTTCTTTTTTCTTAACCCCTGTTGTGCTAACCACTCATTACAACTTAAATCTCTGTTAAACTCGTTGATGCCTTCAGCTCCATCCCCTTCCTGTGTCACAAAATCATTATAACTTCACTGTGTTTTGTCTCCAAAACATATAGTGAAATAATGATTGTCCCTGAAAAACTTTGTAGCTGCTAATTGTTGTTCTTGTGGGACACTCAGAAATGTATGCTCGTGTGAATTGAATTTCATTTATCCATTGGTGTCGTTGTTGCCATGTGTTTGTTGCTGCTGTTTGTGAATGGCCAAGTTTGTGTGAGTGTGAGTGTGCTAACCCCTTTTGAAAAATATGTCGAATTATGCTCGACCACTACTGAGCCCAGGCTGAGATTTGAAGCACTTTGCACACTCCTAGGTCTTCAGCAGAGTCTCACTCTTGAGGGAGGGTTTCACCCACAGGGCCACAACCAGCACTCTGGTCCCAGACTGAGACTTGAATCACTCGGCACACTCTTGGGTCCTCAACAGAGCCTCACTCTTTAGAAGGGTTTTCAGCCACTGGGCCACGACCAACACTCTGTTCTACTACCCTGAACCCGGACTGAGACTTGAAGACACTTTGCATTGTGCGTGTCTGTGGGTGGGTGCACGTGCATGTGTGTGTGTGTGTGTGTGTGTGTGTGTGTGTAAATGAGTATTTGTGTGTGTGTGTGTGCCCTTGTGTGTGAACGTGCAGTTGTGTCTGTATGAGTGAGTATTTATGTGTGTATGTGTGCGAATGATGACTGGTACATGTATATGTCATCATCAGAAAGAACAGCCCAGAGAAACGCAGGCAGAAAGGGAGGAAAGGACAAGAAATGGGGAGCTGTGACAAACTAAATCACTGTAACTTTACTGTGTTTTGTCTCCAAAACATGCAGTGCAATAATGATTGTCCCTCAAAGGCTTTGCAACTGCTAATTGTTGTTCTTGTGGGACACTTTGAAATGCATGCTCCTGTTAATTGGATTTCGTTGGATGGATCTATTCGGAATGCACCAACAATAAGTTCATGATCATTACTAGTTTTTCGTCGTTGCAGTGTGGGACATAAATGGCCCCTTCATGTTAAGTAGTAAAGAATTATAAGTACAAAATTATCCCGGTCAGAATGCACTTGCGCAGATACACGTCCAGGTTCAGATCATACGTGACTTGTGCATCCTCACATCCAGGTGCGCATTCGCACAGGGCTGCAGTAACTTTTGCTGGTGCGAACTCGCGTGGGTCGTTCATGCACCCTTGCAGTTGCAAAACTAACTGGGTCGACTTTTTAGTTTAAGTAAATTTAAATTGAATCTCTCGTATTTTTGTTTTATTTAAATTCAATTAATTAATTATTTCATCTGTTGAGTTATCATCACTACTACCGGTAGTGTCTTAATTTGTGTAATACTTTGTATAAGTGATTAATGCACTGACAAATTTCGAAATTTGTTGATTGATTTTTTTATTATCATTATTATTTTTTTATTTTTAACTAGTGTTACATCGTAATATGTTCAAGGCAATTGTTCATAATCATGTAAATTGATTTCTTTTACTAATTACTAGTATTAATGTTATCAATTTGTTAGCATTATTGAATATGGAAATTTCAAAGTCGGCACGCATGACACTCTTCAGGCTTTGCGTTTGCTGTGTGATCGTCGCCCCTATTTAATTTCGGGGGGGGGGGAGGACCCGCGCACAAAAAAAACCTCTGTCAACAACGGCACAACATGAAGGACGATCCTCCGCCCGTTCCACTTCT
>BFEA01000020.1:3499436-3527554 GCA_003427395.1 Chara braunii | reverse complement strand
GGGAGGGAGGGAGGGAGGGAGGGATTGGCGACATTGGGATTCAGACTCGACATTGGATAGAGACGTTGTGGGGGACCATTTGGGATTGATATCAGCGACATTCGGGTTGACGACATTCTCATCTCCTCCCCCCTCTTCTTTGTCTCTTCCCCCTCCTCCTCATCTGTGTATGGGCTGTGCCTGGCACCTTCGTCCTTGTGTGTGGCGCCAGGCCATTCACACCATGTGATGATGATGATGATGCATGTCCAGTCTGCATTTCGACATTGATTGGGTCTGATCATTGGTATTCCAGTCTTCCACTGTGCTATCTTGCTCTATCTATGAGAGGTCGGTTCTTGGTTCTCGTCTGCACCATCTGGGTATGCGACACCCCTTGTCTTGTGCTCATCCCCCCCACCCTTTATTACTTGCCCAGCATGTCGTTGTGGCCTTGATCTGCCATGCTTAAATAACTGTGCACGTCAGCCTTCCATACTGATGACATGTCAGCAACATGCCATGTGTCGTCAATGTTTCCAGGAGCTGTCATAGAAACTGTGTCTTTATTGTGTGGGCTAAACATTGTAAAACACTCCCACGTAGATGAGTCTAACACGAATTTGATTTTTTTTTTTAAATTGAAAAAAAACTCATTGCTTTGCACCTTTCTTTTTTTATCAATCAAATGAAAGGCTAAGGAACATAAAGGTAATGTATTGGATTTTATTGAAGAACGAATTCTGTTTATCAAATGAACAAACCAAAAGAGTCTAGGCATTGTAAAAATATTATTATAACTATGCTTTGTACTTGGTTCTATTTGTAACATAAGAATTATATCTGCAAGGAATATGAGCGAGAGCGATATACAGAAGTCCAAGTTGCAAAATCATGAATTAGCTCAGATAGTCATGAACCAAGCAGAGAGTGCAATGCACCAAGATACGGTCCAAATAAGAGCCATACAATTAACTCGAATGTCAATGTCGCTACTCTCTGGTCACTCCAACTTTGTATCCAATGTCGCACTTACTGTTTGGCGCCCAGCACCCAGCCTATCCTACTCAGCCTATCTAACCTATCTACGTTCTCGCAATTGGATCACTCTGAAGTCGAAGACCAATGTACGTGAAGTCAACACCAATGCTAATCACCAGCATACACCAGGTACGTTCTCTCTCCTCTCGTCATCACCCCTTGTCTCCCCACAGCATGCGCCTCCTACCTGAAGACCACCTTGGCCATCACTTGCCTTGCGCCCCTGCAGCCCGGCTATGGCTTCTGTGCGCCCGCTGCCCTTGCAGCGCCCCACACCTCAGCGCCCGTGCATGCGTTCGACCAGCAGTGCCCATGCAGACACTTGCGCAGCAATGCAGCAGCTTGTCCACATTGCCTGCCTCGGGCGTTGTAGGTTCACTTGGGCTATGGATAATAACCCATTGACTTACTACAAGACGCAAGACACGGTGAGCAGCACGGTCACTGGATGGATGTACTTCATCAACCAATTCGACCTCACGCCAAAACACATTTCGGGCCTCTCCAACCGTGCCGATGCTCTCTCGCGAAGATCAGATCTTTGCGCATTGACTTACCACGCATCCAGTTTCAACAACGCCCTTCATCATCATTTTGTGCGAGCATACAAATCTGATCCGGAATACGCCACGCTCTACGAGCAACTAGCCTTGGATCACCTGCCGGCCAGCCACTATTGCGTCGTCGACGTGTACTTGCTTCTTCACTCACGAGGCAAGGACTTACTATGCGTCCCACACGACCGTCGCTTACGGACTTGCCTCCTCGGCAAGTACCACGACTCGCAACTCATCGGCCACTTCGGAGTTAACCGTATGATCGCAAGACTTCGGCAACGATTCCGGTGGCCCGACCTCATTACCGACGCCACTTGGTATTGTGACTCTTGCAAAGTTTGCCGACGAAGCAAACCCCGCAATTGCAACCCCTATGGCGAGTTACGCCCATTGCCTATCCCGCGGGAACCCGACCTCTCCATTGGTGTGGACACGCTTCGACCGCTTCGGGCACGACGACATTCTCATGGTCGTCGACCGCTTCGGGCACGACGGGATTCTCCTACGACCGCTTCGGGCACGGCGGCATTCTCATGGTCGTCGACCGTTTGACCAAGTACGCGTGATTTCTTCCCTGCAAGTACTACACCACGGCTCCCGAGCTTGCGCGACTCTTGCACACCGATTGGATTTGCGGCCACGGCGTTTCGGAAGACATCGTCAGCAACCGCGACACTCGTTTTATATCGGCATTTTGGACTTTTCTCATGAAGGAGTCCGGCACCGAGATGAAATTGAGTTCGGCTTGACATCCACAAATGGACGGGCAGACGGAGCAGGCATATCAAACCGCTCAAATGATGCTTCTTATGCTCATCCGTCTGGATCAGAAGGATTGGGTTGACCACCTCCTTGAAATTGAGTTCACCTACAACACGTTGCATCCGACGATCAGCGTGACTCCATTCGAGTTGCACCACGGTGGTCGGAAAGGTGGTATCTTCGCTGATCTCCCATTCCCACGGACTGCCGACATTGACGCTGCTTGTTCTCCCACCTCCGTTCGGAAGTATCGGGACTTGTTGGCTAAAGCCCGCGCCAACATGCAAAAGGCTCAAGTCCGCATGCAACAACAAGCCAATTGGCGTCGCGTGCCATGCCCTATCTGCGTTGGCGACCTTGTTTGGGTCTCCACGGAGGAGTTTGCGCTTGAACGTATTGCGCAACCTACTTCCAAAGTGGTTTGGACCATGGACCGTCACATTAGCCGCGGGTGATGAGCTCGATGGCCCCTCTTTTGTGATCGAAATCCCGCCGCATTTAACGGTCCACCTGGTCTTCCACGCCTCCAAGCTGGCTACATATCTACCAGCCAAGAGCGATGACTTCTCGGGCCGACGATCGCAGACCCTCCTTCTATGGATGGTCATCAGGAAGTCGATCGCGTCATCACACATCGCAAGCACGACAACAAGCCTATGCAGTACAAGGTCACATTCAGGTGGTGCGATCGGGACGACACGAGATGGATTTCACGAGCAGCCTTGCAAGCCTCCACACCACTTATCTACGTTGACTATGAGAAGTGATGACTAGCTACAGAAGCTGCAAAGCCTGCCCCTCCCACCTAGACTTTGGTCCCTCCCTTCGCTAGACAGCTTTGGCCTCGCAGTTAAGCTCGGTCTTTCAAGGAGGGGGGGGTGTGGCATACTCAGTTCCACACGGGCCCAGCAGGGCCCGGCCAGGTAGGCTAGGGGTCAGTAGAGTTAGGTTTGTGTCGTTTCAGCGCGCATTAGGGCCCGTAGGGTCTATAGGTTAGGCTAGGCCGACTGGTACCCGTTAGAGGCCCTGTAGGCCTCGTTTCGGGCGCAGGCCCTGATGCACATTTTGGCGCCAGACCTTGAGGCAGAGGCCGTGCCGTTTCAGCAGGTGCGTCGCCGATTGAGGCTCAACCTTAGATTGGGCACCAAGACTCGACATCTGAGGCCGACCCAGCACTATATATTGTTGGGTCCAGCCTTAGGCAGGCATTCAGTAGAGGATTGAGTGGACGTTCTCTTCAGACGACATCAGGGTAGTAGTCTACGATAGGGCAATAGTCTTTTAGTTCTGGGCACTGATAGCCTGATAGGACTTAGAGTAGTGTAGAGAGGACAAAGATTGTGGCGGAGGCCAGGGGACTTACCTGAGACTCACCTGCGACGCCATCGCTCCAGCGTCGTCTTTAGTACGTCCATACAAGCATCAAGGCGCCACCTTTCGCAAGTCAGTACCTGGTATAGAGAGAGAGATCTTCTTCTTCCTCCTCCAGTCCACCACCTTCTTCCTTCCCTTCCAGCACTCGGACTTCTTCTTATCAGGCTATGTGCGTGTGTGTGTGTGTGTGTGTGTGTGTGTGTGTGTGTGTGTGTGTGTGTGTGTGTGTGTGTGTGTGTGTGTGTGAGAGAGAGAGAGAGAGAGAGAGAGAGAGCTGTCTCTTATACACATCTAGATGTGTATAAGAGACAGGAGAGAGAGAGATTAGCAACATAGGGATTCATACTCGACATTGGACAGCGACGTTGTGGGGGACCATTTGCGATTGATATCTGCGACACTTGGGTTGACGACATTCTCATCTCCTCCCCCCTCTCCATCCAAATCACTACCCATTTATGCAGGACTTCCCAAGGACCGAAATATGGAGGCATTAGTTTTCTAGAGATGCCAAATTCCTGACCCAGTTCGCTAGCCTTCACCCAGACACGTTCCCTACCTGAAATGTGGACTGTCGTCTGTGTTTGTTCTTAGAGGCAATCATAGCCTCTTGAGACTTCCTAATGTGCTCGACAGTCTGCTGCAACAACTTTTCATAGTGGACAGTTTTCAAGAAGGAGAAAGTCTAGTGCAGATCTTGGCTTCCATCCCAAATGCAGCTCGTTCGAACAGACGCCTGTGGTGCTGTGAACCGCATTGTTATACAAATTGGCGATGAGAGGCAGCTTCTTATCCCAATCATCCTGGATTGGCTTAATGTAATGCCTCAACAAGTGTTGCACCACGCGGTTCATTTGTTTTGATTGACCGTTGGCTTCAGGGTGATTCCCAAAGGTCATCTGCAGTTGGCTGTTCATTTGTTTCGCAACCTTCTTCCACACTTCGCTAGTGAATCAAACATCTCTGTTACTAACAATAGACTTGGGCAGTCCAAAATCACGCACCCAGTTGTCCATGAATAACTTGATGACATGTTCAATCCTTGCGGTTTCAGGCATCGCTATTAGTTTAGGATACTTAGTGAACCTGTCCACTATGATGAAGATGTGCCTCTTGCCACTCTTGCTGGTCACGAGGGTATCCATGAAATCCATGGCGACACTCTGTCCCGCACCTGCAGGAATGGCAGGGGCTTGAGTAACCCAAGTGGTGCTTGAGGACGCGGCTTGTCCCGTTGACAGACTTGACAAGTTTGTACGTATCTTCGCATCGTCAATCATACCAGGCGACCAAAATTGTTGTACTAAATTAGCACCGGTCTTTTTATATCCAAAGTGACCAGTCGCGTCATGACATTTGCCTAAAAACAAACTACGCAAAATCTCATTAGATGGAACAACTAATTTTTTGAACCTTACCTTTTCAAGGAAGAGTAATCCATCCGCCATCACAAACTCATCAAATGTTGCTTTGTCTTTCACATCTAGTTTGTGGATGATGTCCATTATCAAAGGATCTTCCTTGTAGGCATCCACCAATGATTGAGGTAATCTGCATTACAGGATAACGAATCAGCAACCTTGTTGTACTCTACTTTGACGTAGTCTAGCTTGAAGTCGTATTAATCTATGACTTTAATCCAGCGTTTGAGTGCGTCGGAGAGAACGGGCTGCGTCTTGATCCACTTGAGTGTATGATGGTCAATTCTCGAGTAGAAGAACCGTCCCAACAAATAGTGCCTCTAGTGGACAAGAGCCTTGTAAAAGGTGTAGAGTTCCCTTTGGTAGGTGGACTTCGCCAACTTCTTTGATGGCATCTTCTTGCTCATGTACTCGATGGGCCTCAACGTTTTCCCTTCTTGCTGGGCCAACTCTGCGCCTATGCCATATTGGCTTGCATCAATGGTTACAACGAATGGCCTCTCCGGATCAGGGACCATGAGAACCTCATGATGCATGAGGGCATGCTTCAGTCTTTTGAAAGCAACCTTACATTTGTCTGCCCATTCCCATGGTGTGTCAAGGCGTGTAAGATCAGTCAGAGGGACGGCCATCGAAATATAGTTCTTCACAAAGTTGCGATAGTAGCCAGTCATCCTTAAGAAAGATCTGACCTCGGTCACAAACCGAGGTTGTGGCCAGTCTCGAATGCTAGCCACCTTTGCATCTTCGGGCCTAGTTCCTTCCACAGATATCTCATGACCCAAGTATAAGATTCTAGTGCGATTGAACTCACATTTCTCTAAGTTTATCTTATACTTGTGTTGTCGTAGGAGTGAAGTGCGGTTTCTACATGGTTGGGCATGCTCGTTGACAATCCTATTGAAGATAAATATATCGTCGAGGTACACGATGATGAACTTATCCAAATAGTCAGGAAAGACCCTATTCATGGCATGCCGGAATGTTCTCGGCGCATTGCAAAGGCCAAAAGGCATCACCACAAACTCGTACTTGCTCTGAAATGTGGAATTGTGTTGGTCCTCTGGTCTAATGGCAATTTGATGGTAGCCGGATTTTAAGTCTATGTTGGTAAGGTACCTATATCCCTGCACCCTATCCAAGAGGTCGTCGATGTGTGGTAGAGACTTTGTGTTCTTGGCGGTGATGGCATTGAGGCCTCTATAATCAATGCACATCCTCAGTGTCTCCCCCTTCTTCGGGACAAATAGAACTGGTGAGCCGAAGGGGGAGGTGCTAGGCCGAATCCAACCCTTCTCTGTGAGCTCTTTGAACTGCCGACGAAGCTTGTCCAACTCAGTCGGAGCCATTCTATAGATTCTTCCCTTCGGTGTCTTGCTACTTGGGATGATCACTATGGCATGGATAACCTCCCTGTCTACGAGTCCTGAAGGCTCCTCGAACAGATCAGGGTACTTAGCGACAACTATTTCTATCTCTGGGGGTGTTTTAACGACCTTCCCTTTCTAAAAGGCAAAAACTAAGTACATACCCTCCTCTTGGTTTTGTTTATAATAATTGTAGAATGCTGATGCACAAACAACCGTAAGTGTCTATCAGACTGCTAGGCTTGTACTTCGCGAGTCTGACTGTCCTCCCTTCCGATAGTACATGCTTGAGCAACTTTCCGTCCCAGTCGGTTTGGGGCTTTGCAACCTCGCGGTAGTACATACCTAACAACATGTCAAATGACAAACTATTGCTAACTAGGAACGAAATCCTATGGTTAAGTTCCCCACCTCCATAGTAGAAGGTGCAGACTATGTCCTTGACGTAGTCATTTACAACCATGCGCTCTTTGTTGGCGAGGATAGATGCTACATATCTACGTAAGCGCTGCACCCGGTCCCCTAGAAGCAGTCTGTCAACGCAGTTGAGACTTATGAAGTTCCGCGTGGAGCCAATGTCTACAAATGCATCACACTTGCGGCCACCTACATCGACTTTCACTACGAAATGCTCCCCTCTAGGACCTCTAGATAGTGCCACCCAAGACTCACGAGGGTCCCTTGCCGACCACTCGGTTTCCAAGTCTTCTAAGGCCTGAGATACATCTAACGAACAGATTGTTTGGTACAGATGCATCTGCGAGGTCACTAGAGAGTCGATAGCTTCGGCCAACTCCTGAAGTCGCAAGGGTACATCAACCACTTCAGCGTGAGTAGAAGCAGCTACTACTACTGGCCGATGTGTTGCCCTGATTGGAGCTCGTAGAGGCACCACTCTGGGTGAAAGATCCCCCAAAACCACCTTTGGGAGGAATCTTTAGAGAGACTTTCGCGTTCTTGCATTTGAACTGGTGATGGCGATATTCACCGCAATTAAACCACCACTCTGTCCGACAGGAGGAAATAGCCCCTGCTGTGAGTCCGGGCGAATATTTAGGTAGGGCGGCGACCGGTGGGCGAAACAGCAGGGCCAGTGTCGTGGGAAAGTCGGAACCTGTGGCATCTTTGGGCCGTAGGTAGTATTCCCTGCTTTCGAAGGCGGGAACAGTCGCGGCCGCCACTTTTCCAAAACACATTCGAATTGTTTGTTTTATTAATATATGTAATTTTTTTTTTGTGAATGACTTGTCAGTTTTCTTTTTTTCATGGGCCTCGTTTATTCCCACCGCACGTTTCGGCATCCACACGCATAGAAGGTGAGGCCGAAAAAAAAAAACGACTTAGGGCGAAAAAAAAAATTGATACCCAGCTTGCTCGTAATGGCTTCGGGCCTCGCCGCACTACTCTCGAAATGTGCAAAACGAGAGTGAATCTTGCACTACATTTCAAAAAGATACACCGCCAAGATTTGTCTTTTGTGCATGTCGAGAGTAGTGCAGTGAGGCCCTCCGTCGCGGAGATATACTGAGGGGTTTTCCCATAGGCAAAGACCATTGCCAAGACTATCTGAATTTGGACGTCCTAGTGGCAAGGTGCAGAAAACAGTGTTGATCTGCTTTTCTGCATATCTGCGTGGCACACGTCCAGATTCAGACAGTCATCCCAATCGTCCTTGCCAGCGGGATCCGGCCGTAACTGGATTTCTATCTACGATGAGGCCGCAACGACCTCGGCCCCTGGCAGGGATCCATCCGAAAATTCTTTCCCTTTTTTTTTTTTTTTTTTTTTTTGCCCATTCAAATTCCAACAAAAACATACACGACTTTTTACTGGGCCCGCCGACAGGGACTGAGGAAAAGGGTCACCCGGTCTGGACACCGTTTCTTCTTTTTTTTTTTTTTTTTTTTTTTTTTGCCCATTCAAATTCAAAAAAAAAAACAAATAACAGAAATATATGCCAGCAATTGCTGGGCCCGCCGACAGGGACTGAGGAAAAGGGTCACCCGGTAGTCCGCTCGCCTTATGGTAATCCGGTTGCCGTTTCGGAAAATCCACCTACCGGTAGGCGCAATTTCGACCTGTCGGACAGAGTGGTGGTTTAATGCAAGCTCCTCGCGAGTACTGGTCCCTCAACACATCCGAATCCAGGCCAGCCCTCACCCAAGCCGAATCTTGTTTGAGTTCTGAGCCTGCCCCTGACTCTTTTGCTAACCGCCCTTGCCGCGACCAGATGCCTTTCCTGTATGGCGGCGAGGTTGCCACACTTTGCACTCTGGTCGCCACCTATCTTTGTTTCCTCCACAAGATCACCGAAATCATCGATCTCGGTTTGATTCCCATCGGAATCAACCATTGTCATCCGTCTACTCTTCTTCTTCCATTCTTGTGGGGGCTTCCTTCTTCTTCCTCCCGTCCGTAGCAGGTTGCTGTGCTCCTAGCTTGAGAAAGACGGGGGTTGTTACGGACTTCACCAGGGCTGGATCCCTGGTCTATCTTTTGCTGTTTTGGCTGCATCCCGTTCTCGGCCTGGCACCCTTTTTTCCAAACCCCTCCTTTGGTAGCATAGGATTTTGGACAACTGGCGCCATGCTGCAATTCGGGCGCCACTTTCAAATACTGCATTTTTCAGTTCTGCCCTCGGGGCCTTTGAAGAAATGCCCCTGGTACCGTACGTGTCACCGGTACTTATATCGGCTCCCCGTACGGTACGGGGGGCAGTCTCGTACCAGTTCTCTGCTGCTGTACTCGTACTCAGTGTGACTTGCTGTTTCGGCATTCGGAACCCAAGACTTCGACTATGGCCTTACCAATGTGTCTGCGTCCGACCCTCAGTCCGAGTCCGTCGAGTGGAGTGAGTGAGTGTGTGTGTGTGCTCTCACTCTCTCCCTCTCTCTCCTCTCCCTCGGCTCACCCTCAGCCTCATGCTTGTTACAGGGGTGGTTTCGGTAGGGTCTCGGGGTACCAAGGCTGCTGTAGTCCCATTTGTGGAACTGGCTGCTGCCCTGTAGCGGCAGCAGCTGGACCTGAAGATGAAGAAGCAGCAGTCTTTGCTGCTGCTGCTGACGTGCCACTTGGTGGGGTACCAAATTGAGTGGCAAATGAGCCTGTTATCGTTGGTGTTCCTACTGCTGATGGCAATGCTGCCTGCGGCCGCGCACTGGGCCCACCAGCTAAGGAGGGATGTGGTCCTCCTCTTGTCTGCATGGCATTCAATATCTGGTCAAGGGTATCTAGGATTGCATCCAGTTTGCTGTCCATGTAAGCGTACATGCTCAACATCCCGCCTTAAGGATTTTACTTGTGTCATCAAGGGTCGAGTCGTCTAACCCTTCTATTGCAACCTTGTCCGCCCTTCTGCTCTCTAATCTGGCTTTCCTATTTCTAATCTCAGTTTCTCTTTCGGTAGCTTCCCTAAGTTCCTTCGCTAATCATAAGCGGATGAACTCCACTTGCTGGAGTTCTATGGCCTCTCTAGTGCGTGAAGGTGGCGAGCTGTACTGCGATCCCTTCATCTGACGTGTGGAAGGTCCTGCACTCATCCCATTGGATAAGGCGGAGGAACTAGATAAAGTTCCTGACGTCTGTTGACCTTGAGAGGTCGCTGCAGATGTAGCCATCGCTATAGCGTTTGCTGCTGCTGCCTCCCTAGCAGTCTGCAAGTGTCGGGCCCTTGCTCCGGCCAAGAACCTTCTCTCGTCCCCTGGTAGCAGAACATGAAACACTAACGGAATCCTTCGTGTATCCCGCCGTGTTTGCCTCCTGTCGTCAGCTGTCTCTTCACCGCTATCTGTACCGCTCATCAGCTAAGCAGATCACTGTCTGCACTGGTGCCCTCACTGAAGCCTACCACAACATGTGTCACTCGGGCTACCGATCAAGTGGTATCAACAGTTTATACACAGACTGAGCAATTGATCTATTCCTACTCCGAGTAGTTCTCCTACAGCAGCATCACACAAAACTGGCAGTTGTAGACTACTACAGTTCTAAACTAATGCTGTCTGTCAGGTGTTAGAAGTCTGTCACACCTCAACTAATCAAAATAAAAATAGATCAAGTGCACAGATGTATGCCGTAATGGAAATAATTGTGTTTGTGTTCGAGCACCACTTGGAACCTTCCCTTCCCCTGTGTCCAACGAGCCTGACTTGCATCATCAAGCAGCAGTGTCTATCGTGTGCACAACGGCCCATCCCTGTGCCCAGGAGCCCGTTTATGACCAGTACTGCCCGTTATGTATCCTCGCATGCAACGAGCCTTACATCCGACTGATCTGGCTGATCAAGAGGCAGTTTAAGGACAGCCCCCAGGGTCCTCAGGAATTATTTAACGTCGCAGACAGGTCGGCGAACACAGCCAGTGTTCAGATCAGATCCCGCGAGAAGTAATTTATAGACGGTCTGGTAAATGTCTTGCATAGGACCGGTCAGTCCACGTCCCCTCTACATCGCAGCAAGAGCTTAAAGGACAAAGCGGCAAAGCATGCATGCTCTACTCCCATGGGTTGGCATGGTGAACATGACCCGTGCTTCGACCAGGGCCCTTCAGAGGCACCTCCTTCTCCTTCCAGGTGCATTGCCAGGAAGAATGTCGACTCTCAAGGTAGAGCGCTCACGACTCCTGAACCACAAGAGGACACTCAAGTTGGACTCACTTCCTCACGGTAAGAAGAGATTGAGATAGGAAGGTAAGGTAAGGGAACAACGTACCTGGGGGTTGCTACCCCCAACCACAGATTTCTGACCAATTGAGCCGACATGCATTTTGATGACCGGTCAGTCTCGGTACCACCCACAATGCAATGCAGTTCCACCTCAGCCAAAATGCATGTCAGCATGATTTCATCATCCCACACACACCCGCTGTCGCCACTGCTCCCACGCTGTGCCACAGCCTTCCTGCCGGCCTCCCCTCTACTCGGGAGTGGCAAACTATGTCAGCGCCAATGTATCCTCACTGCGTAGAAGCTTCTTCAGCGCACCAAGTAACAATGTCATCAGTGCCGGTAACCACGATCTCGAACCACCTGTGATACCAAACTGCAAGGAATATAGCGAGAGCGATATACAGAAATCGAAGTTGCAAAATCAGGAAGTAGCTCAGATAGTCATGAACCAAGCAGAGAGTGCAATGCACCAAGATACCGTCCAAATAGAGCCATACAGCAGGGCTGCACCGGCCACCGGCCGGTTGGACCGGACCGGTCCCAGCCGGGCCGGTTGGTTGGACTGGCCCGGACCCGAATTCCGGTTGGGCCCAAAACCGGTTCAATTTTTTATTATTATTTTTTTTGGTGATGGGGTTGGACTGCGCTTGTCGAGATCTCCCCGAATCCGCAGAGAAAACATGATGTGCGAATTTTTTTTTCATGGGGTTGGGGGGNTTTTTTTTTCATGGGGTTGGGGGGGTGGGGTGGGGGGGGTCTGGGTGTTCTGGGGGTGTTTGTCGGGGTGGTTGCAGCGTACCTGCCGCGCGCGCCCACTAAACTCCGCGTGCCCGCTAGCCTCCGCGCACCCGCTACTCTCCGCGCGCGCCCACAACCCTCCGCACGCCCACAACCCCCCGCGCACCCACTACCTCTCTCTCTCTCACACACACACACACACACACACACACTTCCTCTCTCTCTCTCTCTCTCTCTCTCTCTCTCTCTCTCTCTCTCTCTCTCTCTCTCTCTCTCCGCGCGCCCCCACTTAACTCCGCGTGCCCGCTACCCTCCGCGCGCACGCACAACCCTCCGCGCGCGCATAACCCTCCGCGCGCACGCACAACCCTCCGCACGCCCATAACCCGCCGCGCACCCACTACCTCTCTCTCTCTCTCTCATGCACGCGGGCACTAACTCTCTCTCTCTCTCTCTCTCTCTCTCTCTCTCTCTCTCTCTGCGCCCGCTGGTTACCCCAGCGCACACATGTTCATGTGGAACTTCGGCTCTGCCACAAGAAGAAGAAGAAGAAGAAGAAGGAGAAGATGATAGTAAGAAGAAGAAGAAGAAGAAGAAGAAGAAGAAGAAGAAGAAGAAGAAGATAGTAAGAAGAAGAAGAAGAAGAAGAAGAAGAAGAAGAAGAAGAAGAAGAAGAAGAGGAAAGTGAAAGTTTGGGTCACTTACCTTCAATGGTGGACGACGGGGCGGGGCGATGGTGATCCGAGGCCGGGGTGGACGTGGGAGGGGTGCAACGCAGTCGCAACCTCGTTCACTTTCGACGAAGCGTCGAAGTGACGGGTTGGAGGCTGGAGACGGGGTGGCGGGGCCGATCGTCGGCGGCAGTTCGGCAAGTCGAAGTTCGGGCGGTTTCCCGCCCGAATGTTCAAAAACTGCGACCTATCTGGGCCGCAGATCTCACGAGATCGACGGCCCAGATAGGCCGCCAGTTTTTGAGCTTTTTGGTGGGCCTACCGGGCCCGGTTTTATTTTTTTCGGGGCCGGGAGGCCTCCACGACCCGCATGGAGGCCTCCCGGCCCCAAAAAAAATTGAAACCCCCCCGTGATCCACTTGCGCGAAATGCCACCGGGGGGGAACCGGCACGGTCCACCGGCCGGTACTACCGGACCGGTTCCGGTGGGGGAAGGGGACCCCGGTGGGACCGGATGTTCAGCCTTGCCATACAGTGAATTCGAATGTCAATGTCGCCACTCTCTGGTCACACCAACACTGTATCCAGTGTCACACTTACTGTCTGGCGCCCAGCGCTTAGCCTATCCTACTCGGCCTATCTAACCTATCTACGTTCTCGCAAGTGGATCACTCTGAAGTCGAAGACCAATGTACGTGACGTCAACACCAATGCCGATCACCAGCATACACCAGGTACATTCTCTCTCCTCTCGCCATCACCCCTCGTCTCCCCACAGCATGCGCCTCCTACCTGAAGACCACCTTGGCCATCACCTGCCTTGCGCCCCTGCAGCCCGGCTATGGCTGCTGTGCACCCACTGCCCTTGCAGCGCCCCACACCTTAGCGCCTGTGCGAGCATCCGACCAGCAGCGCCGATGCAGACACTTGCACAGCAACGCAGCAGCGTGTCCACATTGCCTGCGTAGGCCAGAATGCCTCACCCTGGGCTGGGCTCTTTGTGTGTCTGCCTGGGTTTGGCCGGGGCAGTTTCCAGTAGATTCCAGTCGGGCCCCAGTCTCTGCGCCCGGGCCCACCTCTACAGTCAAGGGCCTGGGCCGTTTTTGGTTGGGCACGTATAGGTAGCCTCCCAGGCTCCAAGGGTTGGCCACATTCTCATTGGCTCGCGGAGATTGTGTGACGACAATGCTGCTTTCTCATTCGTCCGTTTCCGCTGCGTGATATGTCTGCCTCACGCTGCGTGTGCCCAGGGTGCAACCACCTTGACCTGGGCTCAACAGTACAGCGCAGTCTTTGTTTCTGGAACGAACTTGGAGGCTCACGTTTCCCTGCAACCAACTGGTGTGCTGCAGCTGTCTGTGTACCCACATATGGAAAATGTCAAAAATAGGTCTCTGGTGGATATTCAAGCCCGCCTTCGCTTAGGGCGGGCACAAGGCTTGCTGGGGCCCACAGCCGAGAACACTTGCATGTCTGTTTGGGTCCCGTGCAGGCACAGTCCTCTTATACCTATTCTAGTAAATATTAGTCATAATTTCTTATTGTTCAGAATTTCTTATTAGATTCTTTGGAGTCTATGGTGACGGAGGGATCATATTGTATTGAAACGGGAATTCTTAAAAAAGCTATTTTCTCATTTTTGCCCGAGACTCAAGTAGCATGTGGTTCGCAAGCCTTTTGCCGTGAGCCTTATGAAGGGATAGTGCATGTGAGTTTTTGCTTTCATATGTAAGACGACCGTCAGTGCTGTACTCGTGTAAGGCACCCTGACATGGCATCTCCAATTTTTAGACAGGGGCTGGAACTGCAATGCCTCTATAATTGCGCTCAACGTGCCTTCGTGTTCCTAGCATGTAGGAGCCACGTAGCCTGTGACATTTGTCTGCGCCACACCATTTGATGCAGACACTGTGACTGTGAAATTGGATGCGGTGCGTCCACGGTCCACACCCGAAATGTTCCTGTCCGGTCTGTATGGGTGGCCACGTATCATAGGCAATAGCTGCTCCTCAGCTCAAATCTTATGCAACCCAAACACTAACTGCCCTCATGTGCCATTCTAGAGTAGTCTGTTCCAGCGGTGAGTATTTAAATTCTGCGAAGTTCGTCATATGCCTCTCCCCTGCGCTTTGCATGTCATACACTATCCTGCCTTTTCATTTTTCTCTCCTGCCCTGTCCACTCCACCTCCCCCTGCTCCACACTCCTTCAGAACCACGTCTTCTATCCCTTTCCCTCCACCCTCCCCTTTGTGCTACCAGCAAATACATACGAATGAGCATCATTAAGAGAACAGACAATATGAAGATCTGAAGTGAAATGAACAGGAGTATGAAGACGGAGGACAGACACAAAGACTGGAGTATGAAGACGAAGGACAGGCACAAGTACTAAGTATAAGCTGAAAATCTGAAGTGAAATGAACAGGAGTATGAAGATCTGAAGTGAAATGCACAGGAGCATACCTTCCCTTTTACTATGCCTCCTGTTATAACACGCAAGTGGGCCTTTAAGGCACACGGGGATGTGGGCAGCTGCTGGTTAACAACCATCAACGTGGGTAGCCTTGTACGTGCAAGGCTTAGTAAAAGAGGAGCTGTTGCCCCAAAGAAAACCCCACTAAACACAGTTCTAAATGGTTCTATTATGATTCATGTTGCTTGCTAAAGAGGTGAAATTCTTTAATTGTTGGGCTGGCTCAACTCAAATCTACTCGCCTGGGTGGAATAGGGGCTATTGTGGTGGAAATCTAAAACACATGCGCACACATACTACTGAGCACGATGGGTCGAGTGTTTTCCTTGGGGCAAGAATCCTGGTTCGGCCAGACGGCTCACTCTGCATTGGCGTGTTTGATAAGGCTGAGGCCTGGACATTCCCTGTCATACGCTACCCCAGTGCTCCCTCTAATGCCCCAGCTCATCAGACTGCAGGTGTGCTCACAGGGCAGCTAACATGATTCGAACATGTCTGTAACAACACCGCCGACTTTAAAGCTGCTGTGACTTCCCTGACGCGAATGCTTATTAGGGCCCATCCCCCCAGTGTCCTGGCTAGAGGCTGGACCGCATATGTGCACGGACGGCAGCAGCGGCTACCCACTCATTTTACATGGCTTTCAACTGGTTTCGCCGCATGGTATGCCCTTGGCAATTGCTCACCCACTCCCGGATGCTAATTCTGTGCGCAGGTCTTCAGCACAACCACATACAATAGGCCACTTCCCGCAGCCCGCCACCAATTCTGACCATAGGCAGCATCAGCCCTCCACATAACCAAATGTGGTGGACCCACCCTCTCCTGTTATTCCAGCCGAAATGCCAGGTGCTAATGTGGACACGCCAGCCTGGCAGGAGACCAGGCGAGTCACAACAAATGTGGCCAAAGTCGCTGTGAGGGTGGAGGGCCAGCATCCTACCAATATGGCAGCGGCGGCGGAAAGTATGCCACTTCCACTGCCGCCACCGCCGCCACCACTGCCACCATCATAACCACCACCGCCCCCTCCTCTTCCACCACCAACCCCACCACCCCACCCCCCCCCCCCCCCCCCCCCCCACCCCCCCCCCCCCCCCCCCCCMCCACTGCTGCAGCAGCCACTGCCCCCATCATCTTCATCACCACCACAAGCACCACAAGCACCACAAGCACCACAAGCACCACAACCACCATTACCAACACTCCCCTTGCCATCTTTTACTTCTTCCTCTTCCTCTTCTCTTCTTCCCCCTCCGTCACCTCGCAGGCCTTCTCTTCATTATCGACCTCAGCATCATCATCACCATCATCACGTTGATGGTCGGATCAGCCGAGACAAAGGTCCCGTTGACGGACACATCCTTTGTTAGATCGACTATTGCAGATGCCTCTTCGGCGGGGATGTTCTCCATATCCACCGCCGCCTCCAAGACAACAGCCTCGTTTATCCTCAAACGGCATGATCACCATGCCTCCTGCAGGGATTAGAGATCTGCTCCGCTGGCATGCTCGCAACCGTTCGGAATGACATCGTTGCCTTCAATACACGCTAGGCAGGAATAGTACATGTCGAGTCTGATGCCCGCAATGTGGCGATGATTTCTTCAGTGCCTGCGTGTGCACCGGACATGAGGTGCAGCTACTTGTGTAGCGTTTGCACAACTAGCAGCCAGTTTGAGCACAAGTGCTGCTGATCAGCTTCCGCTTCTTGCATCTGGTCCACCCATTTCTCACCCGCCCGACCCGCCCCTCTCTCATCCACCTAGTCCCGCTTTCTCCCCTGCCTCAAATAACAATGACCCGTCTTCTGATTACCTGATGGAGCCCGCAACTGAAGATGATCTCTCTCCGGAGCGCATAGTCGAGCCAACGGACTTAATACAGCCGGAGTGTTGAGTACTTCAACAAGTATGAGCAGAACCAAAGATCAACCAATATAGGGTGAGCATGTATGCAGCGGAAGTCTGATAAATGGACTGACTCACATTGACTGAACTCGTACAGATATCACTCAACACACAAGCAATCGTGAGATGGTGGGGTCTGAGCCAATCATAGACGATGCTCAGGCCCCGTACAACCATACACGGATGAAAGGTGGGAGGAGAGACGAAGGAGGTGGGAGATGTAGGCAGCGCCAGATGTCACCGAGATAGAATCCAGTAGGTCACCGATATGGTAGTCCAAAATGTCATCGAACAAGATCAAAATGTCGTGGACAATAAGTCACCAATGTCGGAGGTACAGAGTCCTAATGTAACCGGTGTCCAATCTGTGATGCCGCCGAGTATCAAGCCCAACAATCTCCAACTCTCGAATCCGGTAAGTATCACAGCCTCTTATATTGAAGTACAACACTGATCTCTGTCCAACTCGTATCAAGTCTCCAATCTGAAGAAGAAGAAGTCTGAAGAAGAAGAAGAAGATGGAGATGGAGAGAATAAGATGGAGAGGAGAGGAGAGGGGAAGTTGTTGAGGGCCTCAGGCCAAACCTGCAGGATGCAAGCTGGTGTCTTGGCGGCGGTGGGAGTCCGGATGCAGGTCGCTGGAGCTATGGCGCTCCACTGTCGCAGGTAAGTCCTCCTCGCCTCCTCGTTCCTCCTGGACTGCAGTGTGGTAAACTAGCGCTGCAGTCCCTAGCGCTGTGCTCAACCAAATAGCGCAGCGTTCTCCTGGCTGCTCCTCGTTCCAACCTGCAGGAATGGCCGCTGGACCGGCCTAAGTACCGTCCGGCGGCCGGTCGGCCTCAATGCTGGCCTCCTGCGCCGTGGGCTGAACCGGCGAGCTGACCGTTCAGCCCAGCCCGGCGGGCGGCAGCCTCAAGAGCGCCGCCAGGCCCAAACGGTTTGTCGTTTGGGCCAGACCTGGGTCTGCTGGCGCTGAGGCCCAACCGGTGGCCTAATAGGGCCTACCGGGAGGAAAAAGGCCTGGCCTTTGGCAAGGCCGGCCTGGGTACCCCAAAACCGGTGTGTCGGGCCTGTGAAGGCCCGTGTGAAGTCGCATACTGTAACACGGAGGCACCTGTCAGAAATGGTCAAGACCGCAATGAGTCTCCACCACCTGCGCAATCTGCATAATTGAACGAATCTCCCCCTGCCACATGACAAAGCTTGGTGTGCAGTGCAGACCTGCCACGGCAAAGTGTGGCTTGTATATACTGGTCCTTCAACCCATGAAAAGCCCTCAGGTCTTTTTTCTCTGCGGACAACTACTTAGTAGTGCAAAGATACGCATAGTTACAGACTGAGAAATCCACATTTTCAGAGAAAAGTTGCGGTCTTGGGTCCATTGTGGTTGAGGGTCATGTGGTAGATCAAGAGCATGCATGTGAGAGACTGCCATGTGTGGTGTTGTGTGTGTGCCTGTGTGTGGGTGAGGGAGTACGGGCACTGCAGCCACGCAAGGGTGGGATGGATATCATGGCCAGCATGGTTCCACTTTTGAACACTGTGTCATGGCTGCAGTGGTTACGATGCTTGGCTCTTGAGGCCAATGGTGCCGGTTTGAATCCGTGTGCGGTCATGCGTGGATCCAAGGCTGAAGAAGTACTGATTTGATCTGTTTGCTGAGATTTTTGAAATCAGAGTCTCTTCTCTTTTGTTGTCCTTTCCACTTCTTCCGAGTTCTTTGTGATTTGTGATGAATGACACTCTCAAAGTTGAGTTTCGCATCAAGATTTGGGCAGGATCATAACATTGGCATGCTCTCAAGTTGAGGGCGAAGCTACAGGAAGTCCACTTGTGGTCATAGTATGAGCAATGTGGAAGTGCTGTAGTTCAATGTCTGTCACCATTGTCAAAGCCCTTCCCTTTCTATGTCACACTCCGATTCCATCCGTTGTTACGCTAATGGCTTTGGGGTGAAGCCTGTACAAGGGTAGCAATAGACATTCTAGCAATCCTTTTGCCTCGTTGGTCTTATCGTCTGTATCAACTATATGAGTGTGAATGATCTGGAGATTCAGCTCAGTCCCTTTCTTGGGTGTGAATGAACTGGAGATTCGGCTCAGTCCAGTAATTATCCCAAATCCATACTGGTAACTATTATGTAATTGGGGTCCTGACACAGGGGTATAAGTAAGACACTTCTATAACCTGCTGTGGTCCTGTATGTGAGCTCCTACGAAACTCTGAAGCATTCGAGAACATGGTTAGAGCTCGGGAAAGAAGCAACAAGTGCAGTTTTCTCTGTCTGTGCTGATGTGTCTGTGCGTGTGTTTGTTTGTGTGTGTGCATGCAGACTGTTCCTGGATGTCAGAATCTGTACAAGAACTCATTTACCTACTTCTGTTTGAAGGAAGATAAAACCATTGCATTTGACGACTGTATTGATTTCATAGGTAAGCTATGCTCCTCTTGCCTTTTTTGTCCAGTAGGTGAGGTGGATGTCTGGATGTCGGCAGTGCGCACTGACGCATGGCTCTAGCAGAACTGTATGTGATAAACATGAAGACAACTGTAAAGTTTGCAAGCAACGGCAAAGTGAGAAAGTTAATTCGTTGCATTGACATTGAGACAGAGTCATAAGATGTGGCATGGAGGTCAATGGTGTTCATGTAAGATATTGATTGTGATAAACAGGGGATGTAAGTTAACGTTTGTGGAAGTGACACCTGGGAATGAGGGGAAAGCGGCACCAAGGGGAAGTGGCATGTTTTTGATACTCTTATGTCGGGCTCTGTATCAGTGTGTCAAATCCCAGGATGCATCTGCATGTTTTTACAGATAAATCAAGCAACAGAGAGCCCGAGTTCCACCTGGCTAACTGACAGAAGGTAAGTCTCGGCAAAAAGGGGGAGAGGAAGGGGAGAGAGAAAACCTTGCCCAGCAGCTGCTCACCAAGCGAACTGCATGCACCGTCAATGTAATTCATGGGGGGCCACTCAACATCGATGGTGGTGTGAACTGACAACCTGTGGAGTTTTGAGCGTGGTAGAATCAGAGTAGCATTCATATGATCAGGTTGTGACATATGATCAGGTAGAATCAGAGTAGCATAGCAGCCGATCGCTGACTGTTCCTCAGCTGACCATTTTGGTGGACCAGTTGGCAGAGGGCCATGGGCTCGGTATCTAAAAATTCCAAGAACGGGGCCGTGCTGCGCATGCCGCGTACAGCCCAAATCTGCTAAGATACTTTGGTTTACGGTGGGGGTGGTGGGGGTATTAGACAACTAATCAAACCACCAGTGTACCTTTCCCTGCTTGAAAAACAAATATGCGGCTTGTATATGGCCGCATCTTTTGCGGAGTGCTGGGGCACCGTTTTGCAGGATATCCGTCCATGTGATGACCTGACCAAACATGGACTAAGACACGCAGCTGATTTCTGAGTTTTGCTCATGGACTGAATGCCTTGCTGTGTTTCCCGCTTGCTACTGAGTTCTCTAAGTCTGTGTGTGTGCGCGCTTGCTGGTCTGCATGTCTGTCTGAGTGCTTGTTGGCTTGAGTGTGTGCGTGACCCGCAAGGGCACTTGCTCGTTCATTCGGCCTGCCGATACTTTCCTGTGGACATGACATTGAGGATTGCAGTGGGGAAAACACTCAAGTGGCGGGGAAGGAGGCAGGTAGGCCGGTATCACACCCTGTAGAGGAAGATGTGCCGGGTACCCGAGGCCGAGCAGAAGAAGACAGAAGTTGCCCAGTAGTTGTAGGCTAGGTCTAGGTGAGTACCAGTCCAACCAATCTGAGTCTAGGGCCTGTATGGGCAATATCAGAGTAAACAATGATGTTTCCCTCCAAAAGGGAGGAGGTACCGGTTGTTTGGAAGGCCAAACGGCCTGGAAGTCACCACCCAAGAGGCAAGCAGGCCGCTATATCTCCAGGCCGAGCAAAGAGCCCGGCCTCATTGTCGGTGTGCAAGTTTGGCGACACACTGGTTGGAGTGCTGGCTGGAGCAGCGCTGGCTTGGAGCAGCGCTGCTGGGGAAGGAGCAAGGACACGGAGGAGGAAGAAGACCGGGACTATAGGTGGGAGCGCCACAGGTACTTACCTGGCTATGGTGGCTGCCATCTTTAGCACCTTGGTGTCGGCCTGAGCTAGAGAAGCCGTAGCTGCTTCGGGTTGTCCTTTGGACAGCAGGGCCATACCCTGATAGTCCGCCATAGCCTCGGCCTATGAGAGTGAAGAGTAAGAGAGGCGGCCATGGCTATGGTGGACCTCAAGTGATACCTGCAGTAGAAGAGGGAGTCAGACATTGATTCTGGTTCAGCCATTCAACATTGTACTATTATTTCTTGTATGAATAAGAGAGGAGGAGACGAGGAGGAGGAGAGTGATTGGTGAAAAAGAGCATTCTGATTGGTCGATGCTGGTGTACCTCTTCTTCTTCTTTCTTTCTACTTCTTCTAATCCTCTCTCTCCTCTCAAGTTCATTCATTTCTTTTTGTAAGTGGATGACATTGTACTTTCTGATGAATGTGTACTTCGAAATTGGCCAGCATCATAGCATTGGTATCCGAGCAGATTCTACTTGCAGGTGAGAGTTGACTTATCCACCCTAACCCTAACCTAAGTGGTTAGGGCTAACCACTTAGGGTTAGGGTTGGTCCGAAGTGGGAAGTGGGGCAGTGTGGGTTAGGGAAGCTGCCCCCACCTGGTTAGGTCGTGTGGGGTCGACACCGAACCTGACCAGGTTGATTGAGAGTAAGTATGTGGTGGCGAGACACATCAAGAGGACTTCATGCGACAAGTCGCGAGAGTCGACAGGGAGAGGCACTCGCACCTGGAATCTTGGTGACTTGAGGGGCTCCCCCAAGTAGGCGATCTTGAGGGAGGTAGCCATTCTGTATCTACGGACTGCAAGTTGCTACTTTGTTCTTCAGCATCGACAGGGGGATCCGGCGTTGCACTTTGGTGTTGGAGTGAGACCCTCCTACATGATAGGACACTAGTGTAGAGGTAGCGAATAGGGTTAGGAGGACCATATGGGGAAGGGGAGTGAGTTATACTGCATCTCAGAGTCCGGGCCACTCAGGCAAGTGCCGTGCACCTAAGGGTTGCCCATGTATGCGTGCATGGTATTGTTTGTCCTGTTGGGTCTCTTTCCTACTCCTCTGAAGTCTTGGTTGTGTGCATTGCTGTGCAAACTACTTACTAACCTGATGGATGTAGCGATGAAGTATCTTGCTTTGAATGCCATATCTTTCTACAGTGATTTGTCTTTTCATTCTGAATGATGTGGTCTGTAGGTTCTCTCTTGAAGTTTATATTCGTTTTTCAGTATGGTAGAGGCAAAAAGTCGGACCTTGAGGTACTCTCCTTGCTTGGGACTCATTCACGACCTACGTGGGGCCCGTTGGGACTCTGTGGGACCAGGCCCAAACAAGAAGGGCCCCTAGGACCCATATCTGTTGACGAAGTGTTGCTCTCTTTACTGTTTGGGATACGGTACTTTTCTTTTTTATTAGAGCCCTCGCTGCTGAGGGGATCTCGGCTGGGATGCTTTGTCGGACTGATGATGCACAATCCAATGCTGGACATGCACCCACCTTATACACCACTCAATTCTCCGTTGCTGTATGATGTTACTTGTAGTCTGATATGCTGTACTTTGACGGTGCCGATTGGATTAGGCTCGAGGGGACCTCGTACTTGGTCTGACCGGACTAAAATGCGGAGTCAGAACTCTCTTCAGAGTTTTTTTTTTTTTTGTGTGCTGGTTGCTCTCGAGTCCAAATATTTGCCGCTCCGACTAGGAGTTCTACCTTCTCTTCTGTACTTTCAGTTCGTTTCTTTACTGAAATCCTTTTATGCCCGTTACAACGCGCGGACAAGAGAAAAGAGAGGAAGAAGCCATAGCAACTGAAGGAGATAGTAGTTCCAACATGGCATCAACTAAGCTGTCTGATATGTTAAAGCCTTATATGGATGCAGCGTGTGAGGCAGATAAACCGTTGTATGAGGCCCTTTATCAAAAAGAGGTGGCTGAAGAGGAAAAGGCGGAAGAGGCAAAGCGGAAAACAGCCGCTGATGAACTTGAGGCTATGTTCAAAATAGACCCAACTATACCTGATGCAGACCTTAAGAAAGAACTGGTTGTGTATGTATGTGCCATTGTGAAGTACCATTTGCTCGGCGAACTCTGGAGTGTGAAATCCCAACTACTCGAGGAAATGCGTCAGATGCGTACTCAAATGGCTGAAATGGCCAGGGAGCATCCCGATCAGTTACAGCAAATGACAAGCATGCATCAGGCCCAAATTTCAAGTTCGCTTCCCTGTTTTACCTTTGCACCTCTCCATTCTTCTCCTTCTCAGTCTTCTTCGTTGAGTTTGGTGGTTAATCAGTCAGGACCTGCGACAGGTGCAGTTCCCACTGCCGCTATAAGCGGCAGCGCAGGAAGTTCGACAACTGCCGCAACCTTGGGTTCGGATCCAGCAATGGCTGGTCCCAGCTATAGCAGTCCATACATGGACAGGAAGGCGACGATGATACCGTCTAGATATGATGGCAATGAAGATGTAGAGTCCTGAATCAGCTCCATGAGAGCCCACTTTGAGGTCCAGGGCACTCAAAGAGTGAACCAGTCCTTTATCCTAGGGACAAACGTCGAGGCTGTCGTAAGAGGCTTCCTTGAAGTCCAAGCTATGCAAGCTGGGTATTCCAAGATCAACCTATCTTAGTGGCTTGACGTCACTCTGGCTGCCACTCTCGAGGATATATTAGCAGCGCAATATAAAGACCCACATACTGCAGCTAGAGTAAGGATACAACTTGATGAACTTATGCGCAGCAAGTGGCAGGGCACCATGCACAAATTGCAATTGCATATCAGCAAGCTCTTTGCGATGACAGGATTAGAGCTGACTGCGCAATCCTGTTTGGATGTAGTTAAAGGTACGATTCCTACACACTTAACCAATCGCCTAGGCAGAGATTTCTTCGGATACACTGACTGGTTTTCCTTGATGAAGGATGTAGTCAGTTTGGAGGCAGGATACCTCCTTACAGCAACAAGCAGCAAAAATACTTTTGTTCGCGGACGGTTTCGTGGCAGCAACCGTCTAGCTGCGCTCGACTTGATGGAAGGGGAAGGGGAGGTCAAAGCAGATGACCCCACTGTTGGCGATGGCCAAGAACAGGACATACAACCTGCTCTTCCACTAAAGAATTTGATATAAACAATGAAGATGAAAAATTCAGTGCCTTCAAAAAGACTGCCCATGCTAAGGGAAGCCAAAACCGGAATTCAGTGAGGAGCTTTGTCGCATTTACGAAGGGAGCCAAAATCCCAGCCAAAGCGGAGGACGCAAGTACTAAACCTTGGGTGGACATCCGGATCAGTGAGGCTGAATGGAAGACTAGGATGAAGAAGGGAGGTTGCCTGCATTGCCTGAAAACAAACCATAAAGTCCAATAATGCTTTAGGCTGTAGGGAAACCCGAATCGGGGGTAAAGGGTTCATCAGCACACTCTACAACGAGGGAATCTGAATCGGTCAGTGATGGTTCTTCAAAGGAACATGTCAAGGACCAATAGTCCTCCCTTGAATCCCCATCTTCTGCTGACTCCAAGGATAATGAATGTCATGTTTTGTATGTTGAGCCTTGGGAGGAGACAGAGAAGGTCGACTTTCACTATCACCTAGAGCTTTGGGCTGAGATGAAACAACAGCGTGCTTGGGGCCAATAAAGTTAATCTTCTTCAAGCTTCTCATTAACCACCGCTATTTTCGTGTCTTGATTGATTGTGGTGCTACGACTAACTTCATGTCACCGCACAGGATACGCAAAGTGGGCTTGGGGATGAAGCAGGTGGCTTTGCAGAGTCTTTCCCGGACTCAAGTAGGCAACAAAGAGGTTTTGTCATCTACACATGCAGTCAAAGGTGTGCGCACTACCTTTGACAAAGGCAAAACAGTCACCCACGCATTGAACTTCTATGTCCTTGAAAAGTGTCCCTTCGACACAGTCCTTGGCTTGGGCTGGCTGCAGTCCCAATGCGAATGGACCGAGTGGAAGGAGCCACTTTTCATGGCCAAAGATGCTCAAGGGAATGAGCTTCCCGTCCTCTTGGATGAGAAAAGCATGAGTCCCAATGACTTTTCTCATGTGCCTACTACTTTTGCGGCTAGTACTAGTACTACTTTACGTGATGAATCTACTTCTAGCACTTCTCCTTCTCTACCTACCCCTAGTCCAAATAACCCTACTTCAGATTCGGTCGCCTCCATTCGTAATTTGCGACCTGATCTAGGTGATCCTTTTGCTGATCCTCCATCCCCACCGGTCCAAACAAGCATTCAAAACCTACTCGACCAATTTTAGAAAGTTTTGGCCGAACCACGTGGAGTTCCCACACGATCGGTCCGACACACGATCGAGTTGGTTGAAGGGGTTGTTCCTCCAAAGGGTTGTGTATACAGAATGAGATCCGGTGAGTTGGAGGAACTCCGGAAACAAATCGATGAGATGATTGGCAAGGGATGGATTAAACCTAGTGAATCTAAATTTGGTGCCCCTGTTTTGTTTGTCCCAAAGAAAGGAGGCAAACTCCTCATGCGTATTGATTATCTCGGTTTAAACCGGGTCACAAGAAAGAGTGCATACCTAATGAATGCTTTTTTTTTTTGAAAAAAAAAAAAAAGTGCATACCGATTGCCATGCATAGATGACTTGCTTGATGTTGTAGGTGGGTGCAAGGTCTTCTCCAAGATCGACCTCAAGTCTGGATACCACCAGATTGAAGTCGATCCTGCGGACCAGCACAAAACCGAGTTCAAGACACGCGATGGGCTTTACGAATTTACCATAATGTCCTTCGGTCTCACGAATGCACCAGCCAACTTTCAAAGCCTTATGGACAAGGTCCTCCATGAACAGGTTGGTCGGTTTGTGGTGGTGCACCTCGATGATATTCTAATCTTCAACAAATCCATCGAGGAACATATGAACCACCTTGAGGAAGTGTTCACCATCCTCAAGAAAACGCAACTCCATCTCAACTCAGAGAAATCTGAGTTTGGAAGGGATAGCGTCATCTATCTTGGGCATCGGTTGTCTGCTGCAGGCCTGAAGCCCGAGGCAACCAAGGTTGAAGTCATACGCGACTGGCCTCAACCCGCGAACATCCACGAATTGCGTTCTTTCCTTGGTCTCGCATCATACTATCAAAAGTTTGTGGCCGGATTCTCTATTGTTGCTCGCCCGTTGTCTCGATTAACAAGTAAGAATGTATCTTACACATGGGATGCAACATGTGAGACCGCATTTCAAGCCTTGAAAGAGGCCTTGGTAAGTTACCTTGTACTCCGCATTGCAGATTCCAAGCTAACATTCGTAGTGACTATGGATGCGAGCCAATATGGGATTGGCGCAGTGCTGCAATAGGATGACGGCAACAGGATGACGGCGCAGTGCTGCAACGGGATGACGAAAAGGTAGCTACTTCCACCGACATGCGCGAGCTCTATGCCTTGCGTATAGCTTTGGACCAGTGGAAGCACCATCTTTTGGGACGCCACTTCAAAGTGTTCTCGGATCATGAGACTTTGAAGTGGATCAAAGAACAAACCACCTTGTCCCCTACATTAACCTCGCTGATGCATTGTTTCGCCACACCGAGTACATGACTTGCCTTATGAACTCCTACGACCTCCGACAAAAAGTGAAGGAGGAGATCGTAGAGCATACTGCCATGGACCCAAACCTTAGTCCAATCCTTGAGCTTAGTCCAATCCTTGAGCAGTTGCGGGCTGACCCCAGCAGTCAGCCTGATTTTCACGAATATGGACTGGTTTTCCGACGCTATGGAAACAATGACCGTTTGTGTGTACCCAACCATGAGCCTCTTCGCACACACTTTTTGGACTTGGCTCACGGCCGGAGTGGACACTTCGGCATGGCAAAACGTACGGAAACCTATTGAGACCGTTTGATTGGCCTGGTATGAGAGGATCTGCCAAAACGTTTGTGGTTGAGTGTCAAGTCTGTCAACGGATCAAACCATCCAAACAAAAGCCCATGGAGCTACTTACACCCCGTCCCATTCCCGATGGTCCCTGGGAGTGTGTCTCTATTGACTTCACAGACATGGGAAAGGTAAGTAAGAATGACTACTCGCGAGTGATGATGATTGTTAATCACTTTTCCAAATTCCTCAATCCGATTTCCTTTCCATCTCATGCCCCAACCGAAGTTGTGCTCCATGAGTTCGAACAGAAGTACATTCTGCAGTTCGGAACCCCGAAAACTCTTGTGAGTGATCGGGACCCATGCTTCATAAGTACTGAATGGAAGGACTTCACGTCCCAATGGCCTCAGACTATGTATGACATCTGGCCGACATCTCGAAGCCAACGGTTTGGCTGAGGAGATCAACCAGACTGTTCCAACTTCTCCACACTTTAATCAATCCGGATCAGGAAACGTGGGATGAAGAACTGTATTCCGTCAAGGGGTTGTACAACAACTCCATCCATTCTTCCACCGGCATGGCGCCAAATAGGCTGCATTACGGTTGGCAGATACTTAATCCGCTCTCCTACTTATTTCCCGAACAGCCAGCTGGTTTAACACCCGGCAGGCCTTGCTTCAGTGCTAAGTACGATCGTTTGCTCAAAGTTGCCATAGCAGCAATGACCAAGCGACAGCATGCAATGATCCATGATGCGAACAAGAAACGCCAACCGTCGGATATTAAAGTGGGAGTTATGTCTTGATCAAGATGTCTGAATTCTCAGAAGAAGAGGGAATGTCACGCAAACTTCTCCCGCTCTATTACGGTCCGTGGGAAGTCCTAGACATGATTGGCAAGGATGGGTCCGGCCCCTCGTGCACAGTTGCTGTGCCTCCTCGTCTGCACACATACCCAGTCTTTCATGCATCTAAACTGTATGTACATCATGATGGTAAGTCCTTCCATTATCATGAAGACATGTTTCCTCGTGCAATCAATGGCGGTCATGAGATCGCTAGAATCAAACAGCACGAAGGGAAGGGACGTAACAGACAGTACCAGGTTCATTTTATGTATCACCCGTAACAGACAGTACCAGGTTTTTTTTTTTTTTTTTTTTTTTTTTTTTTTTTTTTTTTTTTTTTTTTTTTTTTTTTTTTTTTTTTTT
>BFEA01000020.1:3481265-3499426 GCA_003427395.1 Chara braunii | reverse complement strand
TTTTTTTTTTGGTTAAACAGGGCCTTATGGACCTGACTCCTTCTAGTCTGGGGAGCGTAAGTCCGGTTCCTATTCCACCGGCAAGTCAAGTAAATTACAACAATTAACAACCACACACGCTTCCTTCCGTCAGGCCGAAGGACCCCTGAGCAGCATTGATTGCTCCACCACGGGAGGATTGACTGTCAGCTTGCCTTGTCCCACTCTTTCCTCTCAGATCCAGAATCCAGATCTGTCAGATAAAGCAATAAACCCTAGAAAGATCACCCCTGTTGGCCTTACCCAGCCTGGTCCTTCCCATAAGCCACTTCGCCCCCCCTTTGTACGGCCGACAGTTAACCATGAGACCTACACCCTCAGTCTGCAATCTTATCTTCAGATCGTCAAAATTGGGTCTTGGCAGGTGCTAGTAGGCTTCCGAATCCCTGGGATGGGATCCTACTTGGCGGCCGCCGTACATGCTCCAGAGTTGTCAGATTTGTCCTCATTTTCCACGTCGTCTGAACCCCCTAGGTTGTGTTTAAGCTCTTGCAGCCTAGGATGTGCTTAAGCCTTCCAGCGACGTCTGATGTTGGGAACCCCTTCCTGGATTTGAATTATGCCATTCTTTCCAGCATACTAGGTGCTGTCGCAATTCTCCAATCTTGCCATCCACCAGCCAGTTGCCTCTCCTTGTTCCGCTGTTCTTCGTCTTCGGACCAGGCTCGCTTGATCTTCCGCCATCTGCACAGGGTCTCGGCTTGAATCATTGTTTTAGTTTCTATCCACACTTTCTCCCATGGGTTGGAGAGTCCTTCAATTGTTCGACTGCATCTCTCCTTCCATATGACCCATAGGGTCACCTTTCTGATGAGTTCAAACCAGGTCCTCTAAGCCTTCCGAGCCTGATCTGTGATGTTAGTCAAGAGGAGCAGTTGAATGGGTTGTTTGGGGAAGGGAGAAGAGAAGAGGGAATCCCACAGTGAAGACGCTCTCGCCCAGTATTCAGTTGCTTCTTTACAGAGGACTAGGCAGTGGACTATATCTTCTACCGAGCCTTCAGTACAGACTGCACATAATTCTGGACTGTCTGGGTCTGTGGTTTTCCGTCTAATGTGTAGCCATTGATTCACCGGCAGGACTGTGTAAGCAATCAGCCATTGCATGCTTCTGATCTTGATTGGTGTGATGTGTTTGATTTTTTCCCAATGTAATCGTGTGATTTTGTCTGCTTCTTGCCCCACGAGGTTCCGCCATCTGTTTTTGATGAACGTTGGACAATCTCTATTGGATCTCCAAGAAGGAACTGCTGCGCAGTGCACCTCGCGTTGTTACGGCCGACGAGCGACAAATCGCCTCTAATGCTGTACCTAAAATTCTTGCAAAGCTCACTGCGATGGAGTACTTAAGAAATCTCTTTGCTTTGTTTGCTTACGCTGCGTTTGTCGGGGACTCAGAATGAGTTACTTGCTGGAAGGGACCTTGCTTTTAAGGGGGGCGTAGTGTGATGACCTGACCAAATACGGACTAAGACACATAGCTGATTTATGAGTTTTGCTCGTGGACTGAATGCCTTGCTGAGTTTCCCGCTTGCTACTGAGTTCTCTTAGTCTGTGTGTGTGCATGCTTGCTGGTCTGCATGTCTGTCTGAGTGCTTGTTGGCTTGAGTGTGTGTGTGACCCGCAAGGGCACTTGTTCGTTCATTCGGCCCGCATGGGCGATACTTACCTGTGGCCTTGACATCGAGGATTGCAGCGGGTAAAACACTCAAGTGGCGGGGAAAGAGGCCCGCAACACTTGAAGCAGCGGGAAACACTCAAGTAGCAGGTAGGCCGGTACCACACCCTGTAGAGGAAGATGTGCCGGGTACTTGAGGCCTAGCAGAAGAAGACAAAGGTGGCATTTTTAGAGGCCCAATAGTTGTAGGTCTAGGCGGGTACCAGTCCAACCAGTCTGAGTCTAGGGCCTGTATGGGCAATATCAGAGTCTGCAATGATGTTTCCCTCCGAAAGGGAGGGGAGGCCGAGCGGCCTGGAAGTCACCGCCCAAGAGGCAAGCAGGCCGCTATATCTCCAGGCCGAGCAAAGAGCCCGGCCTCATTGTCGGTGTGCAAGTTTGGCGACACACTGGTTGGAGCGCTGGCTGGAGCAGCGCTTGCTTGTAGCGCCAGAGGTACGTACCTGGCTATGGTGGCTGCCATCTTCATCACCTTGGTGGTCGCTGCGGCAGGAAGGCCCCGTTGGGGCAGAGCTACTCCATGAAGCTTCAAGGCAGAGCCAGGCATGTCGGCCTGAGCTAGAGCAGTCATAGCTGCTTTGGGTTGTCCTTTGGACAGCAGGGCCATACCTGATAGTCCGCCATAGCCTCGGCCTATGAGAGCGAAGAGGAAGAGAGGTGGCCATGGCTATGTTGGAGCTCATGTGATACCTGTAGTAGAAGAGGGATTCGGACATTGATTCTGGTTCAGCCATTCAATATTGTACTATTATTTCTTGTATGAATAAGAGAGGAGGAGATATAGAGGAGGAGAGTGATTCGTGAAGAAGAGCATTCTCATTGGTCTATTCTGGTGTACCTCATCTTCTTCATCTTTCGTTCTACTTCTTCTCCTTCTAACCCTCTCTCTCCTCTCAAGTTCATTCATTTCTTTTTGCAAGTGGACGGCATTGTACTTGCGGATGAATGTGTACTTCGAAAGTGGCCAGGATCATAACATCCAGGCAAAACGGGCCTTGCATGCGACCTGTTTTGCATGGAGGCATATCCAGTGAAACGGCACCCGGGTACTTCCTGAGAGTCACGGCTGTATATGCGCCGCGACTCTGAAAAAATAGTTGGGAAATGTACTGGTGGTTTAAACTGCCAGTACACGGCCCCAGCCAGAAAAAGCAACTCGTCCCCGCCGCACTGTCGCAATGGCTCGGCCTACCGGAGCACGATGGCTGGTGGTACCAGCCAAAAAAGAAAAAAAGTGCACTGCTGCCGGTTCGGAAAAGCTCGGTGCGCAGTAAGGCTTTTCCAGGCCCTGTTGTACTGGTGGTTAAGGGGAGTAGCCTCACACTGGGGATGTCTGTTGTCGATCGCGCTGCATGAGGTTGTAGGAGATATAAAGGCGCCCCTATACACTGTTGAGATCTCGATTCTCTGAATATTTTACCGTTGCAAAGTTTAAAATAAGCATCACGCACGGTATCTTTTGTATCTTTGATTCCGTCACCAAGTATGGAGAGTAGCTTTGGACAGGTATGTCGCTTGTCGATCGGGCTGCATGAGGTGGTAGGGTATACAAAGGCGACCTTATTCACCATTCAGATCTTGATTCTCTGAATGTTTTGTGCGCTAAAAATGCGAAAGGAAAACTCGGTCGATGTCATGGACAACGGGGTAAAAGCTTCATCAACATGAACTCAAGCCATTGTCAGCTGAATTGGGCAGGTGAGGCCTCTCTAGAGGTGGAATTTCAAGGTGGAGAAGGTTATTGAAATGGAATCAGAAGAGAGGTTGAAGAATGAAGAACGGATCCCTGGAAGACAGAAGGAAGAAGAAAAAGATAAAGAATACTTGGCTTTTGCAGGGGTCGACGATGTTGATTGGTGCAAGGTAACTGGTCGAGCGGTCGGCTGGTTGGCAGTTGACCGGTCGGGGTTTGCCAATAATCTGCCATGCTTACCCTTGGTGGAGATTCGAAAAATCAAAGAAGAGAAGGAAACCAGGCAGAGATAGGATTACCTTTCAGAATATCAATAGACAGTTTCTGAGGCTGGAATCACAAGCAGTTGCGTAGGAGGAACCAATCAGAATCATGCCAGGACAGGCAGTGGTGGCAGTCCTAGATATTTGTGCTGGTGCTTAGATTGACCCAAGTTCAAGCCACCTGTTGTGAGGACAAACTGCCGGCATATGATGCTTCCTCTCAAGAAAGAAGGCATGGTATTGTAGCTGTATCCAGGGTAATTTTCAGGCCAGGTAAAGGTACGACCATGCGTTTTTTTTTTTGTTTTTTTTTTGGTATTATGCTTATATATTATCGATTGCAAAAGGAGGCCGGGAATCCCTCCAGTCAACCTGGTGCACTGGGGCCATTATCCAGCTTTGGCTTGGCTGGAAACCGGATCCAGCGTCCCCTTGAGCATAATTCTATAAAAGGAAAACTGGATTAAGAAAGAATCAATTTCTACCTAGAAAAGAAGGGAAGGCCTAAGCGGGCTGAAAAAACGAGCAGTCCTCAGGAGTGTAATGCTGGTTAACAAACTATCCCTTACTTCCGCAGTACCCCTCTCAAACTCTAAACCCTGCGCACCCGTGTCCTGGACACTACACCTCCTTACACTCAAGAGGTTCTGGACACCGGAGGTCACAAACTTCGATTGGGGCAAGATGGAACAGCCCACAATACCGGAAAAATACAGGCACTCCCAGGGGTGGAATGAACCATCGGAGCTGGGCTATCTAAACCACAATCAGGGCAGGAGGTAACTACTTGTGAAATGACTCCCTTTTTTCTTAACACTAGCTCTTCTGTGCCTTCTATGCTGAGTTTATATCCGCCACACTGTTCTGTGAATGCGCTGTTTATAATGAGGCAGGGTCCATTATATGGTCTCGCCCTTGTTGTTCTTCCTGCAGCTTCCGTACTAGTCTCGGAGGAGAGCCTTCTACGGTGCCGAGTTTACCGGTTCCGAGCTGGTCTTGATGAATTTGTCTATGATTATTTGCTTTTTTGCGGTGTCTTCTTTAATGTTCTTGGTTGTCTGGTGCCAGTCTGCCTGGTACTCCATCCGTATGAGTTGTAGTAAGTGCTCCCAGGCCTCCCGGGTCGGGGTGTTGTGCCCGGCTATCGTTTGTTTGCACTGCGTCTTCCATATGATCCACAACGTACAGGGGCAAAGTCTTCAGAAGAGAGTGAAAAGCCAAGCTTCTCGAAAACGTGGCTGTGCCAGGCCCGTTAGACGTGTCAGCAGGTTATCTGGCTGTGGTGTGCTAACAATCGCAGACCAGAGCGCCCGCGTTCTGTTCCAAAGCCTTTGTGCATTTATCAGACAGTGCGGCACATCCTCAAGGGTTCCGACATCGCAGACTGCACAGCTATCGTCGAAGTCCCTTCTGGCCATTTCCGACCTTCTCTTGCTGAGCCATGTGTTGACCGGCAAGGCCTGATAGTAGATGAGCCATTGCATGCTTCTTATCCGGGTGTTTCTAATGGTGAGGGGGACCTGACGACCATGCACTTTAGTCAAGAAAAGATAGAAAGTTCTGGTATTAGAGGACTGGCTGCTAAAGAAGGTGGGTGTTTTGTTGTTTTATTTTGGAAATTTGTTCCGTTTGGTTTTCGGCATCAGTTAATTGCAATAGGTTATGTTTTTGTGCTTTCTGCCAACTGGCATGGTTTTTCATTTTGTAAGTCACCTTGCATTTTATGAGTTCTTTTGCCTTGCATGTGGTGAAAAGAGGATTGTTATTCTTCTATTGAGTGTCAAATATGGATGTGTGTTTGGTTGCAGAACAAGCCCGGCAGGAGGGAGCTCGAGTGCTTGTACATTGCATGCTTGGCCAAACAAGGTACCCCGGTCATGTTCTTGCCGAGGTGATCTTCAATGCCAATTGATAGCTTTGACTTTGATTTCAAGCTGTCGTCTCTCTCTTCTCCCCGTTTGTCCAAAGTGCCCATCTGTTTAAAGCACGTATGTGCACGTGCTATCACAAAATGTGAGCCACTCTCATGCTGTAGGGATGAATGTGCTGTAGTTCTCGATTCCCTCATCGTCGCTGCTTGTAAATACAGAATCTATGTATAGATAAAAAATCACCACCATCAAAGGTGGCGTATGTGCAGCCTTTATGACATTTAGTTATGATGATGATGATGATTCACTGTGGTTACTTCTTCACAGTCAAGCAAAACTGGCCAAAGAGAAACTCCTTTGCTTTGCTTTTCAGCTCGTCACTTTTGGAAAGCTGCTTTCCAGCCCAAGCCTACCTGGTGAAACAGTTTTCACCTTTGCAGTAGCAGATGCAGATCCCAGGGCTCGATCCCTAGACCTGCCCCGAACCCGTGTACAGTACAGTTTGCCCCATCTAGGTTTGAATCCCTGACCTGCCCCTAAAAGTTGTCTGTTTAAGGCTGTTGTACATACGAGGGTTGAGTAGGCTCGAGCGGCTTACCTGTAGGATAGAAGTCGCAGCTTATGTCTGGTCGTAGCTGCTGTAGGTCTGAAGGCTCAACCTGAGACGTAGCCGCCACAGTACCAAAACGGCAAGTAGGAAGGTCTAGAGTCATCTAGGACTGCCCCTTCGAGAGTCATAGAAGCAATCTGTAGGCAAGTGGGCAAGTGCGCAGACTTGCCAGGTCCAGTCAGCAGTGCCCAGTCCCACGTCAGCGGTGCAGCAACTACCATGTGGGACTGTGTGTCACCCTAACCCCGGTGGAAAGGAGCAGACCAGCGATCAACCGAAGTATAAATCAAGAGGCAGTGTCCAGTTATTCAATCATTCAGACTGAGAGCTGTGCGGAAGCACTGCCTGTGCAAGGAGGTCTGCGAGTGCCCGAGGAAGAAGTGGGCTGAGAGGGAGACGAAGCGGCCATAGCCGCTAGTTAGTGGTAGAGATAGCAAGCAGCCATAGCTGCACTAGGTTAGAGTTAGGCTGTAGCGTGTTTGTGTATGAGTATGAGTGAGTTGTGTGCGTGTGTGGGACATCCAGGGAGATCCAGAGTAGCGTGCGTGTGAACAGTTGGGGACACAGCGTGGAAGGGTGTTTTGAGGGCGCACAGGCGCCATAGCCTTTTGAAGCAAGTTGAATCTGGACTGTGTTCCTGGCCACGGTATCTCTGAGCTTGGTGTGGGCGCTCGGCGCCAGTGTGATTGCCATCTGTTTTCATGCATGCTGAGGAAGAAAGAAGAGTCTGATTGCATTGGTATCAGAGCTGGTTCCCGCTGTTCCACCCGCCATCGGCGTCGTCAATAGGAACCGCCATAGTTGCGCCACTGCAGGAAGACGCCGTGTACCTGCACACACAATGACGACGACGACGACGAAGAAGAAGAAGAGAGAGAGAGAGAGAGAGAGAGAGAGAGAGAGAGAGAGAGAGAGAGAGAGAGAGAGAGAGAGAGAGAGAGAGGAGCGATACAAGATTGGTTGTGCAGTTCAAGGAAGAAGGTGGCGGCCATAGCCGCCGAGCTCGGACACGGAGAGGAAAACGAAGGAGGAGACTAGAAGTGAGCGAGAAGATAGAGTTGGAAGAAAGAAAGAAAGTGAGTGGAGGAAGAAGACACGAAGGAAGAAAAAGAAGCTATAGCCGGGGGTGAAGGTGAAGAGACGTAGGAGGAGAGAGAAGCCATAGCCAAGGGTGAAGGTGAAGAGAGGAGGAAGGTGAACGTTGGTGAAGGAGAAGGGGTAGGCAGCCATAGCCGAGCTTACCGAAGATGACCGAGGCGTTGACCAGCGTTGACTGAGGCGTTGACCAAGATGTTGACTAGCGTTGACAAAGGTGGTTACCAGCGTTGACCGTAGTGTTGATTTTGACCAAGGCTGTTGACCGAAGTTTGATCAAGCTGGAGTTGGCATAATTTCGCTAAGCCTTCAGCCTATCCCCTCGCCCTATGATGTGCACTCACCCCATGGTACTTGCTGAGTATGTTTGTCTCTTCTTTTTGCATTGAGTCTCTTTTGTCCAGGTGATAGGAACTTCGTGTATGTGGTCATAGAGTTGTGTTGACCAAACACACACGGGGCGAGTAGGGCTGCTGTCCATGTCTGACGACTTACACGTCCCGGAGGACTAGCCCTCCCAAGGACCGATACAGATTGGCGGGCTGCTCTGTGTGGCGTGGTTGGTGCAAAATCTGAGTTGTCGGCTGTACAACCGGTTGTCTAAGTCTTGAGAGGCCTCGCTGATCGCGTCGTCCTGTCTACGATGATAAAGAATTCCTGAGGAGTTATGGTTGATCTCCTTTAATGCCTCCTGATCAGCAGTGAAGTCCTGTAGTGACAGCCATAGCCGTAGGTCTAGGCTAGAGGCCCTAGTTGACAGGGTTCTGAACCGGAGTGAAAGCCAGGTGGGTTGACTGCAGGTGCAGGGCATCTGGGTCGAGGATTGTAACGGACAGTGGTGGTGAAAGCTTCCGTCGGTTGTGGTAACCTGGCTGGATTAAAGGGGAGGACTCTGTGGTCCTTAGAGAGTCAGTCAGTTAGTTAGTCAGTCAGTGGGTGGAAACTCTTAAGTGGTAAGGAGTGGAACCATCATTTGGTTGTGCACCTATCATCATGGTGACCACGCGAACAGGTATGAGCACCACACGGTATAGCAAGGCTCAAGAGGAGCAAGCCACCGCCCTGGTAAAAGAGAGAAAAGAAAAGGAGGCGAAGAAAAAGTTGATTAAGCAGGCCAAGAAGTTGGCCTTACTGGAGGAGCAGGTGGCGAAGAAGAAGCTGGAGGAGGAGATGGAGAAGTTGAAGAAAGAAGAAGAAAAGTTAAAGCCAGTGGAAGAAGAAGAAGAAGCAGAAGAAGTAGAGGAAGAAGTCCCCTTGGAAAGGTATGTTAGAAGAGAAAGAGGAGAGTCGAGCGGCACGAAGAAGGAAGACCAGTGGATGGAAAAGAAGGTTCATAGAGCGGGTCGCCAATTTGTCCCTGGGAGAAGAGGAAGAAGCTATGTTGTATGTCCCGAGGGCAGAACATGAGGCAGTGATAAGGGAGTTGGAGGCAGAAAAAAACCCATTACGCCGCCAGACAATAGAAGAAGAAAAGAAGTTGGAGTGGAAGTTGCGCCTCACAAGGGAGAAGAGGCAACGACTGGAGGCGGCAAATAAGATGGAGAATGAGTTGAGGGTGGTAAGTGAGCAAAAAAGGACCTGGAGGGAAAAATGGAAATTATGGCTAGGAATATAAAACTTTTGGCAAAGGCCCAACAAGAACAATATCAGTTCGTGAGGGGCCAGGATATAGCCTTATAGTCCATACCCCCGGGCTTTAGAGAGTTTGTGTGTGAAATGATGATGCACAAAGGAGGAGGAAGCCTGTCCACGTAGGGAGCGAGTCTAAGTGAAATTCCTTGACTCCTATCGTGGGAAGCAGCTTGAAGATGTAGATAACTGGGAGGTGAATGTTAACTCCTACGTGCACCTCGAGGACATCATCCCTCAGGAGCAAGTCCTCAGTGCTTTCCGCGCTCTCAGAGACTAAGCATCTAGCTTCGCTCGATCGCTCGCCCGTGCTGCCAAATGTGAAAATGACATGGTAGCCTATTCTATGATTACACCAGAGTTTTTTTTTTAATTACTTCGCGACCGATTTGCAGATGTCACTCTGGGGTTTAAGGCCTCTGACAAGCTGCAAACTATCCACTCCCGCCAAGAGGGAGGTAAGGGTCAAGGTCCCCCGCAAAACTGTCCTCGTTCTTATCAATCACCTCCTAGGAGGGGTGAATGGCACCCTAGCCTGCCGCAAGGCATACCCTGGGAAGCGTTGGGCGCAGACCGTATGGCAAAGGCGAATAGACGTGGATCAGTGCATTTTCTGCGGTGATCCGGGACACATTTTTAAGTACTGCCAGCAAAAAGCAACCGCCGGTAGGGGTTGCAACTGCCCTTACCCCTTGACCATGTGGAGAAGAGTGCGCGCACCATAGAGAAACTCCCAAACCACATGTGTCTATGGCAGAGGTTGCTGGCTAGTGCCTAGATAGCTGTCCAGAGACCGCTTGCGTTAGAGACTCTCTAGGCACTTCCCTCACAGGTGTGGCAGAAGAGTTAAAAGAGAGGATGCCAGCCTGGGCCAAGATGAAGAAGGATGGAAAGGGACAACTAGTTTTGGTAGTGGTAGAAGTTTTTAGAGGTAGGGTAGGGCCCCTTATAGACAGTGGGGCTACCCGAAGCTACATGAGTCGTAAAGCGCTGCAAAAGCTGAAGTTGAATTTGAAAGTCCAAAAGTTAGGACCTATAGTCAGTATCCGAGCAGACATTTGCACCATGCGAATTGAGGATTACGTCGAGGGAGTCCAGGCATATTTCCGCCTAGAGAAAGATGGGAAGGTAGAGAGAGTTGTCCATTCCTTGAGTCTCCTCGTAGAGGACAATCTCCCATTCGATATGGCCCTAGGAATGGATTGGGGAGAGGCAGCAGGGGCCACACTCCATTTGAGAGAGCACGAGTGTAGGCTCCCTAGTCCGTCAGGTGAAGTCGAGACTCCTCGCCTGTTCCATGTGTCAGGAGTCGTCAACTCCCTAGCACATTGCTGCCTCAGCGCTCCTGGATTCACAAGGTTAGTGAAGAAGCAGTAGCTAGAACAACATGTCTTTTCAGCCTATGTTTGCCAGCTACCGAGCCTAAAGAGGAAGAGTCGATCGACCCTCACATTGCCAAGCTGCTGGAGGAATATGCAGATTTGTTTGAGCCGCCTACATGAGTAGTGTCGCGGTCAATCCAGCATCGCATTGAGATAGAGCCTTGCAGTGGGACTCCTAAGGGGGCTGTGTATAGAATGTCCCCAAGAGAGTTAGAGGAGCTGCGCAAGCGGTTAGACGAGCTCCTCGAAAAGGGTTGTATCAGGCCCAGTTCGTCTTCGCTTGGAGCGCCTGTCCTGTTCGTCCCCAAGGAGGGAGAATTAAGAATGTGCATTGACTAGAGGGGTCTTAACACCGTCACAGTGAAGAATGCCGAACAACTGGCCCGGATAGATGGTCTACTGGATCGGGTGTAGGGTTGCAAATATTTCTCAAAGATAGATTTAAAGTCGGGCTATCATCAAATAGAGGTTCATCCTGAAGATTAGTACAAGACGGCGTTTAGGACTAGATACGGGCACTACGAGTGTATCATGGCTGCGTCGGACCTAGGCCCGGACATTTCCGGACATGGAACCGGACCCGTGTCCGGTTTTCCGACGTCCGGAATTTCTGGACCTCCGTACATGGGGGGATCTGGAAGGTCCGGATGTTTGGACAGGTTCGGAAATGTTCGGACCATTAAAAAGAATAAAAATAAAAAAATCTGAAAAAAAGTATGTTATGGAGAACAACAATGCAAACCACTTTTGCCTCAGAGTCATGTCAGAATTCCTAACCAAACTTGAGTTAAAAGTCAAATACTATAAAACGTTTAGAAAAAGACTTTAAAAGCTAATAAAAGGTAATGGATTATTAATAATTAAAACATTGGGGTTGTCTAATAAATTACTATAGAGAGAGAGAGCATGTCCGGACCCCCCCGAAAAGCAAAAATGGGCCTGAAAACCCCCCAAAACAATTTTGGGGGCTTGACTCCTCAATGGGGAAGGGTCCTGGACTGTTTTTTTTTTTTTTTTCTCGAAATTTGCCAGATCCGGACCTTCCAGACCGGACGCTTGGATTCCGGACTGAATCCAGACCGTCCGGACGGCGGTCCGGACGTCTGGATCGTAGCCATGGAGTTTATAGTGATGCCTTTGGACTAACCAACACACCAGCCACATTTCAGCGCTGCATCAACGATTTGTTTAGGCCGTGGTTAGATAGATTTGTGATGGTGTATCCAGATGATATTCTAGGGTTTAGCAAGACCCTCCAGGAGCACGAGGCTCATTTGAGGCAGGTCTTGCAGAAGCTGAGAGAAGCGGACTTCAAGATCAACGCGAAGAAGTGCGAGTGGGCCAAGACGTAGGTTTTGTACTTGGGCCACGTTTTAGATGGAGATGGCATAAGGCCCGAGGATAATAAGATAGCAGCGATTGGAGATTGGCCAACTTCCCACACGTTGACAGAGCTGCGGTCGTTCCTAGGGTTGGCAAATTACTATAGGAAGTTTGTGAGGAACTTCTCTGCCATCGCTGCTCCCCTTCACAGATTGCTATAGAAAGAAGTGATCTAGAAGTGGGACCAAGATTGTACATTGGCCCTAAAGAAGTTGAAGCGGGTCTTGATAGAGTACCCAGTCCTCAAGGTAGCTGATCCGTCCTTGCCTTTTGTTGTCACTACTGATGCAAGTCAATAAGGTACGGGTGCTGTTTTACAGCAAAATGATGGTAATGGGTATAGACACGTAGAGTTCTTGTCCGCTAGAATGCCTTTGAAGAAGGTAGCGATATCTACGTACGAGAGGGAACTCTACGCTCTCAAGCAAGCACTAGACCACAGAAAGCATTACTTGCTTGGGAGGCACTTCAAAGTCTTCTCAGACCATGAGACGTTGAGGTGGCTGAAGACTCGGGCCAAGATGACACCTAAGCTTACTAGGTGGGCCGCAAAGGTAGATCAGTTTGACTTTGAGCTCAAGCCTGGCAAAGGAAAGTACAATGTTGTTGCGGACGATCTAAGTAGGAGAGCCGATTACTTTGGAGCGATAGTACACTATCTGGACATAGGGAGAGACCTGCAACAGAAAGTCAAAGAGCCATATGCGCAGGACCCTATTTATAGCGACCTCCTCAAGAGAGTTATTTGAGATGCTCCCAAAGTCTGAACCAGATTACCGCACTACAGATGGGTTGTTATTTGAGAAGACTAACATAGCTGATCGACTATGCATTCCCAACAATGAGGAGATCCGTAGTTTGATCCTAGGGGAATGCGACGACACAGAGGGACACTTCGGTTGGCAAAAGACATTAGCCAACCTCGTTCGTGCATATACATGGCCTGGCATGAAGGTTGACTGCATAGAGCACGTGCGCAGTTGTAAAGTATGCCAGAGGAATAAGACCACTACACGAGCCCCTCTTGGTCTTCTCAGACCCTTGCCTATTGCAGCAGGACTCGGGGATTCAGTGCCCATCGATTTCATGGATGCTGGGGTCCAGAGTGGGCATGGCAAGAGCCAAGTCATGGTTATAATTGACAGATTTAGTAAGTATGCAGTTTTTGTTCCTTTGCCTTTAGAGGCATGCACATATTTAGTGATAGAGAAGTTCTTTGATCATTGGGTCAGTGATCATGGTCTACCGCTGTCCATAGGTAGTGACAGGGACACCAGATTCACTAGTCAGAACTGGCAGGAACTGATGAGAGTCTACGGCTCTAAGTTGTTGATGTCCTCTGGCCGCCATCCAGAGACTAACGGTCAGACTGAACAGTTGAACAAGATCCTGCAACAAGTTCTTAGAATGTACAAAATCAAGTCAACTGGGATGAGATGCTCCCAAAGGTAGCCAGTGCATATGACAACAGTGTGCATTTAGCAACCTGTCGCACTCCCAACGAACTACATAAGTCCTTTAGACCGAGTAGGCCGTTTGTGGGACTGAACCGGGATTAGATCCAGAGGCTACTGCCCGGTAGTGGGGAGTTTGCACTACGGCACGAGAAAGAGATTGCTACCGTGATAGAAAACCTCAGGAAGGCCCAGCATAAGATGATAGAGCAAGCCAACAAGCACCGCCGCCCGTCGCAGTTCCAAGTAGGCAACCTAGTCTGGGTCAAATCCAAAGAATTTGCTTCTGAGGAGAACTTTTCGCAGAAACTGTTACCTGCGTATAGAGGACCGTGGCCAGTCCTAGAAGTCAAGGGCGGAGAGGATGGACCGTCCTGCACGATAGAGATTCCAGCACACCTCCACACCTACCCAGTTTTTCATGCGTCTAAGTTGTTGCCTTGCACTACGAGTCAGCAGTTCCTATCGAGGAGGTCCATGATCCCTCCGGATATGGAAGGAAGATACGACATTGATCGCATAGTAGGTGAGGATGTATTCAGAACAGGAGGTAGAGGTCGTCCACAGAAACAGTACAAAGTCAGATTTTCTTATCAAGAGCCCGAAGACGACCACTGGTTTACCCGAACAGAGCTTCTAGAGACTGCTCCCGATATAGTCCGAGCCTATGAGAGAGGTAAGAAAGGTAAAGGTCCTGCCTTTGACTGAAGTATTCGCGGAGGACCTCGAATCTAGGCCGGCGGGAGTGAAACGGTTTTCACCTTTGCAGTAGCAGATGCAGATCCCAGGGCTCGATACCTTGACCTGCCCCGGACCCGTGTACAGTACAGTTTGCCCCATCTAGGTTTGAACCTGTGACCTGCCTCTAAAAGTTGTCTGTTTAAGGCTGTTGTACATACGAGGGTTGAGTAGGTTCGAGCTGCTTACCTGTAGGATAGGAGTCGCAGCTTATGTCTGGTCGTAGCTGCTGTAGGTCTGAATGGTCAACCTGAGTCGTAGTCGCTACAGTACCGAAAGGGCAAGTAGGAAGGTCTAGAGTCTTCTAGGACTGCCCCTTCGAGAGTCAAGTGGGCAAGTGGCGTGGGCAAGTGGGCAGTCTTACCAGGTCCAGTCAGCGGTACCCAGTCCCAGTTGCACCTTGTCCAGTCAGCAAGTAACATGTGAGACTGTGTGCACCCTAGGCCCGGCGGAAAGGAGCGCAGAGCAGCGACCAACCAAAGTCCAGTTATTCATTCATTCAGACTGTGAGCCATGCGGAAGCGCCGCCTGAGTGATTTGCGCAAGGAGGTCTGCGAGTGCCCGAAGAAGAAGTGTGCTGAGAGGGAGACGAAGCGGCCATAGCCGCTAGTTAGTGGTAGAGATAGCAAGCAGCCATAGCTGCGCTGGGTTAGAGTTAGGCTGTAGCGTGTTTGTGTATGAGCGTGAGTGAGTTGTGTGCGTGTGTGGGACGTCTAGGGAGATCCAGAGTTCCGTGCGTGTGAACAGTTGCTGGGGACACAGCGTGGAAGGGTGTTTTGAGGGTGCACAGGCGCCATAGCCTTTCGAAGCAAGTTGAATCTGAACTGTGTTCTTGGCCACGATATCTCTGAGCTTTGTGTGGGCGCTCGTCGCCAGTGTGATTGCCATCTGTTTTCATGTATGCTAAGGAAGGAAGAAGACGAGTCTGATTGCACTGGTCTCCTTGTTGAAAAATCGAGAACTTACCTGTCTGCAAGGGCCTACCGTAAACTTGGCCTACAAAGATTCTATGGATAGGTCCCAGGTACTCATCTTGTCAACAGCAAATAGCAATAGACTCAAGAATTCAAGAGGAAATCAGGGCAAGTTGTGGGTCGGCATCCCGCTGCCCCAACAACCCGGCAAAGTCGGTGTAATTGGAGTTTTGCGCACCCCCTTGGTACCCCTTTTGGGTCTGGCAGGCCAAAGACGTATACTCTTGTCCTTTTTTCTTGTTTTTTTAAATTACAAAAACATAACCTTTTTACTCTTATCCTGTTTATCGGTGAGAGGCCAATTTCGCTTCGGCCGAACTGGTGGTTCAATATCTGCAATACTCATCAATCGTCGGAGGGTGCATAGTCACTCTACCTGCAAGTGTGGACGGAGTATGAAGGGGCACAAAATACCCTGTACATCTTTGGATGAGGAGGCATGTCTACAAATGTGAGAGTCCGCTGGGATCTCCACCAACAACATGAGGGTCAAGATCCGGACCACTTCGGCAACAGCTTTCTGGAAACACTTTCTGCCGCAAATTAGTCCTTGCTTCCTTGAGTGTGAAAGGCGGTGGTGCGTGTTGACATCATCTGCCATCGGCTGCTGTGCCTTTTGCATGCTTGGAATTGCCTGCTTGCCTTCTTTTGCAAACTGGACTGTGGAATCCAGCAGTCGAGGAGTCACAGGAGTGTATGTGGGCTGTAGGTCGGGGATCAACTAGTCGACTGGCATCCACAGTCGGCAACCAAGCTGTAATTCAAATGGTGTTTGTTTGGTAACCAAATGCATATAACTGTTGCATGTGCTTTCTACCTTCCTGCAATTCAGGTGCTGTTCGTTTGGTAGCTCAATGCATAGAACTGTTGCATGTGCTTTCTACCTTGGCCAAATGCTGCTCCCAATTGATTTGATCAGGCCTTATTAGATTGCGAAGGACCTATCCATGCTCTGTTTGCGATCACTCTCAGGGTGGTGTGCAGAGCCCATGTCAAGCTTGGTTTTTGCTAAGTGCATCAACTTCTGCCATAGCTCGTTCTCGAAGTCTGAATCTCTGGCTCGAATGCTCGGTGGTCAGCAAAGTGTTTGGCATTCTCCTTTGATGATGTTGTTTTCTGCTTAGGCACCAACCACACGAACTTGCTGAAGCAGTTCATGATAATGAAAATTGAGCCATTGTTACGCTAGCCCTCTTATGTCGTCCATGGATATCTCTCCCCCTACTAATGCTTACGAGATGCGGGCTGCGTACGTGGAGGCCACTGGGGGTGCTGCCCGTACGATGTATGATCTGCGGCTGTCTTTTTGTGTCCAACTTTCCACCACGTCTCGATTTATGTTTGTCATCCTTGCGCAGGGCCCATGCTAATCTTCTCTGTATCGTTCGATTTTAACAGATGCCCGTTTGTGATTTGCCTCGATCGCGGCCAGCCCTCAGATGAAAGAACGTCCGATGTGAAATCTGACGCGCCTGTTGCGGCGCGGAAATGTGTTTGGGAAAAAAAAGGCGAGTGGCCCGTTTTCAATGCATTTGGTCCGCATATGGGGCTGGGTGTATGTGTGGTGTTGTGAAGTGGAGCGATGCCCTTTCTCGATTCAGGAGATCCGTGCTGTTGAAGCTTTAAAAAAAGAAAAGGTCTGTGCTTTTTGATCGATGTGCTTGGGTCAGTTTCTGGGTTAGGTTCATTTGTTCTTTTTACTTTAGGGTGCGGGGTCTCTTTCCGGTTGAGAGCAGTGTGCATGAATTTTGATGCTTTCTGCGGCCGTGAAATGTCCGGGGGCAAAAAGAAGAACGAAGGAAAAATGAAGTCAGGCCGGCCCACGTACGCGACATGCCTGAACTATTGGACTTACCTGCCCTAGGCCACCTACGTGCACAATCGGACAAGCCTGCCCTGCGCAACCTACCCTACACGACCTACCCTACGCGACCGACCTGCACGGCAGACGTCCCTGCCCTGTGTGACTTACCTCCACTGGCGGACGTGCCTGCCATACGTGACCTGCTCACACGACCTATCTACCGCTCTCTCTCTCTCGTCCTCTCTCTCTCAGTGCTATCAGCTTCGGGCATTGCTTCTACTCTCTCTCTGTCTGTGCTACGTGCTTCGGGCTTTGGTCCCACTCTCTCACGCTCCCCCCCTCCAGCCCCCTGCCCCACCTCCTCTCTCTCCCCCTCGATGATAGGTGCTTCGGGCTTTGGTGCTACAGGAGCTTGGTGTTACGTGCTTTGTGAGCTTGGTGTTACGTGGTTTGTGAGCTCGGTGCTACGTGCTTCATGAGCTTGGCGCTACAAGCTTCGTGAGCTTGGTGATTCGTGACCTTGGTGCTACGTGGTTTGTGAGCTTGGTGCTACGTGAACTTCGAGTCGTGTACTGCAATGTGTGTGAGGTATTGTCCACTTTTGTGGAACTTGGACGGCTAAGCTACATCATGACCGAAGGCTTGCGCGTTGTTGGTTGATTGTTGTCGGCTGGAGGCTTAGTCGACATGGCAGACTTAAGTGAGTCTCCATTTCTCTTACCTCCCTCCCTTGACATCTCTCCTTCTTCCATCAGCCCGACCTGCACTTGATCTCCGCCTCACCTCCATGTTCTCTCCACCATCAGTCCGCTCTCCACTTTCCTCCACTTCCTTTCTACTCTCGACGTCCGCCTGACCTCCTCAGTATCTTCCTCGGCCATCGTCCCTCTCTCCCCTCTCTCCTCCTCCCTCGGCCCTGACGTCTCCCTCCCTCCTCCCTTCCCTCGGCCCCCTCTTTTCTTTCCTTCCTTCGCTTCTCCCTCCCTCCTTCCGTCGACCCTCACTTCTCCCTCCGTGCTTCCTTCCCTCGGCCCTCACTCCTCCCCTCTCCTTCCTTCCGCCGACCCTCACTTCTATCTCCCTCCCTCCCTTGGCTCTCACTTCTACCTCCCTCCTTCCTTCTCTCGGCCCTCACTTCTCCCTCCCTCCCTCCTCCTTTCGCCCGTCGCCCTTGACCCTCCCTCCCTCCTCCCGTGGACCTTCATCCTCTCTCGGCCCTCCGTCCCTCTTTCCCCCCTTAGCTCCCTCCCTCCCTCCTTCCTTTCTCCCTTCTTCACGCCCAACCCAGAGGCCCAGGGTAAATTTCGTCTTTCTTTGTTTTCCAATGGGCAGAGTGCCGCATTTTGTTTTGCGATCTCCCCCAGAGAGAGAGAGAGAGAGAGAGAGAGAGAGAGAGATTCTTTTGGTGAGTTCAATCTAAGAAAGGGATGACAGTCAGGTAGGACGGGAAATGACAGAAGTTGGTAACGGAGGGAGAAGGGGGAGAGAGGGGAAGAGAGGGGGAGAGAGAGAGAGAGAGAGAGAGAGAGAGAGAGAGAGAGAGAGAGAG
>BFEA01000020.1:3467839-3479007 GCA_003427395.1 Chara braunii | reverse complement strand
ACACAGAGAGAGAGAGAGAGAGAGAGAGAGAGAGAGAGAGAGAGAGAGAGAGAGAGAGAGAGAGAGAGAGAGAGAGAGAGAGTTCGTCGCACTGTCTAGATCGCTATTTTGACACGTGCTGCTCGGTTTCTTCTGTGGCTTTTGCCTTCCAGGAAATGCTCCAAGATGCACGCCGATCATTACTGCTCACATGACGACACACCTTGACAACTCCCGCAGGCGAACTGCAATTACCAAGCCGATTGGATGTGGATTACTTCATTCATACATTACAAGACCTGCTTTACAACAGTGGCACACTTATACATGAAGGGGACTTCCAACAGCTCCTCTCGGCGAATTCTCAATCACAAGCATCTCAGCCCGCCCCCTGCCTATCCTCAATGACACCATCTCGGCCCTCTGAACGGAGTCTCACACACACACATACATGCACTTGCTCACGCACAAGCATATCTCTCAACAAGAAAGTTTTTCGGCCGCGGGGTGCGTGCGTGGTCTGAATTGTGAGATTTTTGTTGTCGGATGTAGGCGGATTTTCATCTGGCGGCTGTTTTTTGCGTTTGGATGTCCGCCACACTCTGTATGGTCGCCACGTTGCGTTTTTCCTCTGATCACGGTTGGCCATGCGATGAACGATTGTGAGGCGTTGGATGTAAACTCTGACGCGCCGTACACGCCGTGAAAAGATCTTGGGCGTGCAATGTGCCTCCGATCGTTGGTTTTCGTATCGTTTCGTTGTTCTTTTTGTTCTTTTGTTCTTTTTTGTTTTGTTTTGTTTCTTTTCGTTTTTGTGGTTTCGTTTGGAAGGCCAGATGAATCTGTACACCCGCAAACTTTTGAATAGCGGAGCCGAGTTCGAATCCGGAGGCCGAGTGAGTGGCTTAGCTGCAAAATGTTCAAAGCAGAGGCATCGCTGCCGGGGGACAGAGTAAAGGAAACGTAGCGGGCCATCTGGATTTGAACTCCGTTCAGGCGGGGGGAGGGGGGAAGGGGAAGGAAACCTACACGATGCACCTGCCTTCGTGACCTGCCTGCACTACCGGACAAAAAACAAAAAATGAAAGGGCAGGTATATCGGAGTGGCTTGGGTATAGGGTCATTTGTTGTGGCTTGACCTTCGGGCTATTAGGTGTTCCGCTATTAATAATTGACCCCCTTAAAAGGGAGGGGGTGTCCGCATTAAAACGAAAGAGAACAAGAGGGGGGAAAAAAAAAAAAAAAAAAAGGAAGGCGTCGGGGTGGCCGGGGTACAGGTATCAATTGACCACATTATGCGTTTTCTTTTTCTTTTCCCATATAGGGGGCCTGCCTCCGCTACTCACCAAATCCACAAAAGACAAAAAATATTCACATTTAGGTTACGAGTTGAGGAGCGAGGCCCGTTGGTGCGTTTCCTTTTCCTCGGCCACAACTAAGAGCCTGGCCACCCTACTGTCCAAATGGTGAAAGCACGGGCGCACGTTCCCGCAGAGACTTGCCAGATGCATCGGTCATTCGGGGCGAAGTTCCAGTAGCAGCGGGCTTGATTTCGAGCAGGCACCGGTACCTGCCATCCGATCTGAACATCTCACGGCCCACTGCGGCCGCATTGAAAAATACTCGAAAGGGAGACTAAACCCCCGCTACTGGAACTTGCCCCCTTGGCCCAGTGTGGCCACGTTGAAAAACTATTTGAAACGTGGCCACACTGGGCCGTGGGGGCAAGTCCCAGTAGCGGGGGTTTAGTCTCCCTTTCGAGTATTTTTCAACGCGGGCGCAGTGGGCCGTGAGATGTTCAGATCGGATGGCAGGTCCCGATCCGGGGAGAGACTCCATCTATTGGTGGGGAGCGTCACCTGCTGGAAAACGGGTCCAGCATCCCATAAACAGATGAGGAAAAGACATACTGAGAAGTTCCTGCCAGAATTGATTGCCCTGGCATCCAGGGGGGAGGGCGGAGGGGGGAGGGACCTCTTCACCTAAGATCAGGCGCCAGATTCTCCCTGCTAAATCCTAGTACCTCCCTCCCCCTACCTTCCCATAAATGCCTCGCTGTCCTGTTGACTGGTAACTGCGAAAAAGCTTTGCCTGTGCTATTGCCCTTTCGGCTGGGACGCCGCTATGTGCCTCCTGCTGTATATCCTACCCTCCATTAAGTACATCTTTCGCAGTTTGGGAGGGGACTTGGCAAGTGAAGTCCTTGCAGGGAGGGCTGTTCTAACACCAATGAGCAGTTCTCACACGTCCACCCCGTACCAATCCATACCCACCAAGCAGTTGGAAGGGGGGGGGAAGGGGTCGGGGAAGTCGTCGCTAGGCCTCAGGGGGATAACTGAATCAATCTTGGTCCAATCATGAAAAAGGAGCCGGTAATCCCTCACTAGAACCCTCTCTCCCTGACCTCAGCTTGTTCCTATCGATGTTTAAATGGTTCATCCACCGCGCCTCCACTCGATCCCGAAGGTTGATTCTCGGCCGCAAGAGTCTGTACGTTGATTTAACTGTGAGGCTGTACAACGTTTTTGTAAATTTCTTGCCCTTTCCTGTTGCTGTTGTCCATGACCATTCCGCAGGGTCTAGAGCAAGAAGGTGGATCGGGGTTTGAGGGTGATAGGCCACCATTTGCTCATTGTCCTGGAGTATTCTGATTCTATACACATGTTCTCCTGGATTGTTTCGTCTGGCTCTGCCTTTTGAAGAGTGTGGTTCCAGCCGACCCGGAACAGATTGACACTAAGGGACCCGTCCGATGCACAGGACATTATGTTGCCCACCTGGTTTGGGTAACCTGGCAATGCTACCCAGTCTGATTCGCGGAGGGTTGGGCCTTTGCTTAGGATCCTCCACCAGGCCAGGGGGATCCTTTCGATCAAGGTGTCCAAGGCCGCCTCCGGGCGATGACAATAACGTAGTCTTTTTCTTAACTCCTCCGGTGGTGAGATCCAGTTGCTTTGTTCCTTGTCCCAAATGTCCCGGATCCTGATCACCCCCCATCGAACCCAACCGCGCCACAGGGAGTCCATGCAATGAAGGGTTTGCCCTTGTGAGTCTGTTATCCATCTGTTCCCAAACAGCGGTTGCCGTGCCACCTCCTCCCACCTTTCTTGTGGAGTTTTGTCTGGTAGGGGCGGGCTCCTCCAGGTTTTCAGGAGGTCTGGCCAGAACGGGTCGTTCCGTAGGTCCTCCCTTGCTGCTTGTCTGGAGGAGGCATGGGAGGGATGGCCATGTGGCCGTTGCACTCCTCTCCGCGGGATGGGCCATCCCCGGTTTTCCAGCCATGTCAACGGGTCGATCCCCGCCGCTGTTTGTGGCGCTAGACGGGAGATTTGTTCCAGTGCGAGACCCTTCCACGGGGTGTCTTGATTGAAAAGCAGACGTTTGAGCCACTGCAGTGCCATTGCCTTTGTTTGCAACGCAAGGTCAATTATGCCCAAGCCCCCTTTGTCTTTAGGTTGGATTATGGTCTGCCACGCCACTCTGCTGATTACATTTGGCTGCTCGTGGTCTTCCCTCCACAGGAAGGCGGCTATCTGTTTCGTCAAAGGGCGCAGGGCATTCTTGTCCAAGGCAGAGATAGCAGATTTGTACCACAAGGAGGCGAGGATCACGTTATTTATTAATAGGGAGCGCCCGATCAGCGAGGTGTGTTTATTTTTCCAAAGGGACATTTTTTCCTGTGGGGGGCCAGAGATCCATTCATTATTTGTAGCCGGCCTTCCCACTGCTGACATGAGCACCCCCAGTACTCTGATTGGGGTCTCTTGAGGGAGGCATTTGACTTTGGGTTCTTCCGGGGGTCTCACCCCTTGGTGGTGAATCCACCAGCCTTGGGTTTTGTTGCCCCAGTTGACCCTCATATCGGCCAGTCTACAAAAGCGGTCCATCATACGTTGGACTTCAACCATCGATTCTTGGGAAGCTTCTACCATTAGTGTAAGATCGTCGGCGAATAGCGAGCAGACTGGAATCGCCTCCCGTGGTATTGAGGACACTTGTATTCTACGGATGTTCTTGTGTTTTCTTAGGTTGGCTGCGAGTGCCTCCATGACTATGACGAAGAGGTATGGAGATAGGGGATCGCCTTGTCGGACTGACCGTTGGAGCCCAATGGGAGGGGCCAGGTTACCGTTTACCATGACTCTTGTTGTCGCATTGGTGTGAAGGATCCTCACCTAACGCCTGAAGACCGGTCCGAAGTTAAGTTTTTCCAGGCATTTATCGAGGAATGACCAGTCCACATGGTCATATGCCTTCTCAAAGTCGATGAAGATGATTGCCGCATTATTCTTTGACTGCCTTGTTAGCTTGATTACTTCATTGACCAGGAGGACGTTGTCCTGGATGTTCCTTCCTTGGATGAAGCCAGTCTGGTCAGGGTGTATGATGACGGGCATGACTGACGACATTTGATTGGCCAGGGCCTTGGCCATTAATTTGTACACGACCGTTAACAGGGTGATAGGCCTGTATTTCCGGATGTTAGTCCTTGCCCCTTTCTTGTATAAGAGTGTGAGTACGCGCTGACTCACTATTTCTCCTGTCTGCCCCGTTGCCCAGACCGCCCGGTAAAAGTCCAAGAGATCTTGGGAGATGACTGGCCACATGGCCGCCCAGAATTCCTTGGGCAGCCCATCTATTCCCGGTGTCTTTTCTTCCTCCATCTGGTGTAGGGCTGTCCATATTTCCTCTTTGGACAGGGGCTCTTCCAATATGTCGCGTTGTTGTTCGTGTAAGGCCTTGTCCAGTGGGATAGGGAATTCCTCGATTTCTTTTATTTGTAGATCGTTCGGGATATTACCGCATTCTGACGTGAAGAGGTCTTGGTAGAAATCCCTCGCTATTCGGGTGCAGGTTGTTGTGGATGTATGCAATGGGCCTTGGTGGCTTTTGGGGTCCTCCAGGGCCTCAATTACTGTTCGTCCTGCCTTAGCTCTGGCCATCGTAAAAAACCGCGCGTCCATGGCCCCCTCCGTGTTGTGTCTAAAGAGTTTGCCCCGGATTCTAGCGCCCTGCTAGCGATGTTCCATGTGTCCTAACAGGCGGGTTTCCAGGTTGTGGATGCTATTGGTGATCTCGTGTTGCTCTGTTGTGTTTATTGCAGCCTCCTCTTGTTGTTGCAGTTGTTGTAATTCGTGTAAGAGATTCGCCTCCTCGGCATGGCGTCGACCGGTGAGGAGTTTTGAGTAATCATTGCACTTGCGACCTAGAAATGCGAGACCGTTATTGAACCATACGATGTCATCGTTGATTTGGTCTCTCTGGGCTTGCCAGAAGGACCATACGTTTTTGAGGTAGACTTTGAATTGGTCGATCGTCAATAGAGAGGTGTTTAGTTTGTAGAAGCCCGTCCATTGGTCTGGTTTCTTTCGGAACGAAAAGATAGCGACACACATTGCGCGGTCCAGGCCGGGGTATGGGCTGCGTGGGAAGATGTCTGCGATTTGGAGGGCGCCTTGTATTTCGTCTGAGCTTAGAATGAGGTCAATCCGAGACCTCGTCGGTTATTCAGTATACATACCGCTTCTAATTCCAGCATGGCCAACAGGTAAACCCACCGGCCGTCCTCTTGATCAGCTGCCCAGTTAAGCATTTCAACCCGTGTGTTGGGGGGGAGCCAAATGGCGACTCCTGCGCTCCTCGACCGGGGGGCGTGGGCGCTGAAGGCTTGGTGGGGCCAAAGCCCTTTGTGTATGTGTTTGTGGTCTGGATTGTTCAAGAGGTGGGTTTCCTGCAAGCACACCACATCCGGCCATTGCCTGCCTTCCACCCCTTTGAGCTGATCGAAGATTGCCTGTCTTTTGGATTGGTTAGTTGAAGCCAGGCCATTGACGTTTAATGAGTGCAGGTCGAGGTTGGCATGTCGTTTGCAGGCCTTCCACGCCCTGTCCCTGCCGTACAGTGCGTCCACTGGATTCATCAGCAGGTTGGGTTGCGTTTCAAATGGGGAGCCACTTCGCTGTGTCCAAGGGGCCGCCGTTTTGCAGGGTGCCGCTCCGTAGCAGCTTCACTAAGAAGGAACAGATATCCGCGATGACCCAAAGATCTCCTGCTTTGATTTTTAGCAGTTGTAGGTTCCTGAGGGCATCCTGATTGAACCACCGTAGGCCCTCTGTGTGTGTGAGCGTGTATTGCAGGTAGATGTCCTTGGTTGTCAGGCCGTGCTGGCCATATGACATGACGAGGGCGCGGAGGCTCCCTCCGGAAGCTGATCCTGCACCAGTTGCAGTATGTCAGCCTTTCATAATGTCAGGCTGTCAGCCTAGGATGTGAGGGACAGAAAAAGGGAGGATCTCCCTCCCATTGAAACATCAGCGTGTGTTGCCCCTGCGGGCGCGATCAGGCCCAACTCCGAGCTCCCTTCCTTTTTTCTTACTGGCAAAAACACGACCCCCTTCGTCGAGGGGGATCCTTCAGTCGGTGATTTTTCCAGGAGGTGGGAGACTTTTTGTCTCTTACTGGTAAGTTCGTCTTCGGGGAGCTTAGGGGGGGGGTGGGGGGTCTGGCTTGGAGGGTTGTGGGGGGGACCCGCCGTCCACGCGGGTAGTGCCTGCGGCCCTGTTTTCCTCTATCTTTGTCCCTGTCCCCGCCTCCGCTTCTTCCACCACTGCCCCTTCTTTCTTGTCCTTCACTGTCTCGTAAGGCTGCCCCTCAGTCCTATTTTGTCAGCCCTGCGTCCCGTCCCCCTCCCCTTGTGACTTTTGCCTTGGTTGAGGCTCTGGGGGTTGCCCCTTGTTAATCTCGTTCTCCCCCCCAGAACAAGCTCCTTTCAATTGTGTGGTGATCTCTTCATCCCTCGCCACCTCTGTTCTGTTTTCAGCCCTTACTTCCTGTTCTGTGGATGGTGGGTGAAACAGATTGAGCACGATACTGAGCAATTCTTGGCATATATTTTGCCAGTCTGCCCCCTCAGGGAGACCCTGCAGCAAGGCTTGCTGGAGGCTGTCGCTGCTCTACAACATTGGGATTAACGCCCTGTACACACTATCCCAGAAATCGTCGTTGCCCTGTGTATATCTCGCGTGTAGGCTCTCCCCATCAGCCAGTCTGCGACAGTCTGAAGGGTCAGTTCAGGTGAACGGCTCTCTTGTTGAGGGTGGGCGTCTGCCATCTCGACGTCCGGGGGGGCAGTCGGGGGGGTGGGGGGGAGCGGGGCGCCGGGATTGGTTCCACCTCCATTGGTGATGGGCCAAAGGCGTCTTTGAAACAGTCCCTTTCCCCCCGGCCCTCCGGTGTGGTATCACCATGGTCCCCCTGTGCCTCAGCGTGTGCCCTCGGTTGATCTGTATCCTTGGCTCTTGGCCTCCACTCCCTCTGCTGCACCCCACGCGTGGACCGGTCCGCTGGTTGGTCTCCAGCTGGCAGATATTGTGATGGTGCCGGTGCGAGGTCCAATTTTTTGGGTTGCATATTGTTGTTGGGTGGCTTGCACGGGTGTTTGTTCTGTGCCTGCGGGGCGGGGCACGACTTCGGTTCTGGTGCCTTTTTCTCCCGCCCCTCAGGAGAGGGTGGGCTCTTGTCCGGCTTTGTTATCACTTTTGGGGCTGGCAGGGTCCAGTCATTGGGCGGACGGGTGGCCCATCATACGTCTCCGCGGCCTTCCCAGACCCAGCCTTTCATATGACCCTTGGAGTCCCGGTCCTCCAGGAACACCCACCCCTTGTGGCCCGGGTCGAGAGTGTGCCACCTGTTGGGTTTGTGCTGGTCCCGTTGGAGGCGTCCTGCCGTTGGCGTTTTCTTATTGGGATGGTGCGGGCAGGCCGACTCCGTGCACAGGTGTCCGTATGCCCGACATTTGAAACACCAGGGCCTGAACTTGTGCGCTGTGTGGATCTGATATGTCTTCCCTCCCATCCTATAAGGGATGATGTCGTCTATTGAAAACGGTTGGTCCTTCGAGATATCTAGCGCCAACATCATGTAATCATCCCTCTTTGCCACAAAGGAGGGGAGGGGATCAATAAAGTCAACGATGTTGTACACCTGTCCGAAATCGTAGACGAAGGCGGCCTGTACCTCGATCGGGATGTGCCATAGTTCCACCCAGAAGTAGTCCATAAGTTGTTCTCGTTTCTCCTCCGGGGTCAGTTTCTTGGGTTGCCATGGGTATATCCGAACATCCGATCTGTCCCACCTGATTGTCTTCCATCCATCCATCCTTTGTTTGTCTTCTGTGAACAGGCTGATAACTGTGAAGACTGTAGAGGAGAGAGGCTGGATCAGAAAAAATTCCTGAACCGCCTCCGTACTGCCTTTCATTTCTTCCAACCTTTTACAGATCCACCTTATCTTATCGTTGACCGACTTCTGGGCGACCTCCCCGTGAAAAAGCCAGTTGCTCGCGTGCTTGGTGTGTACTTTGTCTCTCTCCTCCAGCTTGTTGGCGGGGTACGTCTTCACCATTGTCTTCCTGCCTCCTTGGTCTACCAATTGGTTTTCCGAGGGGAGGAGGAATAGGGTGAGGAAGTACGTCTAGCCGACGAGAGATTGCGGAGGGGAATGGTCAGTTCATTAGTCCCTCCTTGGCCCTCGCCCGACTGACCTTTTGACAGTGAGGGTTTTCCCTTGGATCGTGGTTCGGACCCTTTGTGCCCAAGAGTCATCCTTCCTATCTGAGCCCTCAGCCTTCTCCTTCCCGTCAGAGTTTTCCGCCTTCCTTTCCTTTTCGGGCGGGGCCTCTCCCTCCCTCCCCTCCTCGCCTCCTTCATCCGCTCCTTCTATGCCCATGATCAGATCCTTGTTTGGGAAGGTTCCTTCTTGCGTAGCGCCCCTTTCCTCTTTTTCGGATGCTTGGGTTGACTCGTCCATCACTGTGCTTTTGGGTGTGTTTTCAGATTGCGTTTCTGCACTCCTGCACTGGTTACTTGGCAGGGGAGGCCATTGGTGCTGATCCAGTTCCATGGTCTCCCGGGGTGGGGGGTCGCCCTTCCGTTCAATTGATCGGGGGGTGAGTATTTTGTTGGGTCTCTCATACGGGTTTGATGTGTGGTGTTTGCTCAGGATGTGTCTCATGGCCCCTCGATGGTATATCAAGGAACGGGCACCCCCAACCCTCTTGTCGCGTGTCACCATTTTGTGTGTGTGCGGTGTGGTGCTGTTGATTGCGGGAATGCTTTTTCTCTTCTCCTTGTCTGGGTTGGTGTTGATTGTGTTTGTGTTTTTTTTTTTGCTTTATTGTTTTGTTTTTGTTTTTTGACTTGAGCTGGCTTGGAGGGGSKCCCGGGTGGGGGGGSGGGACGTAGGCTGRKGGGGGTWGGGTGCAGGCTGAGGGGGGTAGGGKGCAGGCTGAGGAGGGGGGGGGGGGGATATACCAGCTTTCCACGGTTGATTGCCTCCGCCTTCCTGTTCCCTTGTCGTTGCCGCGGGTCCCTCCTCTGTTGCACCTCGTCTACTGCTTGTCCCTGAACCTTTTATCTCCCGCCGATCCTTTCTGATCCTTCCCTCGCCGGTTGTAATAGTCTCTACCTGTCTCCACTTATCCCAGTCTCCTCGAGTTCTGTCGGCGCTGCCCGCTTGATCCTGCCCAGCATGCTATGACGTTGGTGTTTTCGCCGCTGCTTGTTTCGCTCCACTGCTATTCGTCGTGTGTCTCTTGTCCGCTTGCCGCGTGTCCTTCTGTTCGGCGAGTTTCCTTCCCGCACACCGCCGAGGTTCTTATCCCACCCCGTCAGCCGGAGTGCAGCCACCTCCTCGCCGTTGGTGCCGATCTCCTGCTCAGACTCCTCCCCCTCCGATCGAGATCTTCATCCGCGCACCGTCCCGGCTCGGTAGCTCTGCTGCCTGCCTTCCCGCCGGCCAGCGTGTGTCGGGCTTGCGGGGCCGCCTATTTGACCCTACCCTGGTCTCAAGGACGTTGCTATTTTCTCGCCCCCCCTTCTCGCCATCAGCCGTTGAACCCTTCCAGTCGGTCGTAGATTGTCGTTTCTCTCCTCTGTTGTTCGGGATGTGCCACGTGTCCGCCTGCTGTGGGTCCTACCTGCCACCTGCTCGGATCTGGCCGTACTCTTCTTGCCAACTTCCGCTCGCCAGACTGCTCCCGTGGTCCTGGACTTTGTTTCCCGAATCCGCCGTCGCACACTTTGGATCCCCCACGGCTCGCTCCACTTTGACTCCCCTGTCAGCCGTTAGTATCGGCTTCCCTTCCCCTGTTGCCACGTGTCGTCCCTCGTGGCGGGTATGGAGTCAAACGTGGAACCTCCCACCTGTGTGGAAGGTCGGGCCATCTTCCCCGTCAGCCCGTGACGGGGCCTGGCCCAGCACCGTTGTGTCACCGCGCGTGCGCTAGGCGCCCCTCCCGCTCGAAATCAAGTCCAACGCCGACTCGAAATAGAACGTAACGCCCAGTAATCATACTGCAAATGTTGTTTGCTGAGATGAACCCCCGTGAAGGTGGCGAAGTTGAGGGAGGCATGCCTGGGGGAGGTGCGTCGAGAAAAGACAAACCATCGCCAAAGCATAAGTGCGCGATCGATCGATCGATCGAGAGAGAGCGATCTCGGCTTTTCGATTCCGTTGCTAGGCCGGTCCTTTCAGCACGCATGAAGACATACTCTGAGAGAGAGAGAGAGAGGGAGAGAGAGAGAGAGAGAGAGAGAGAGAGAGAGAGAGAGAGAGAGAGAGAGAGAGAGAGAGAGAGAGAGAGAGTTTTAGTGAAAGCGCTTCTTCGTCCTAGGTCATGTGAATCTGTCTTGACTAACTGAGACGCGGTGGGCGGGGACTTGGGGGGCGGGAAGAGAGAGAGAGAAAAAGGTTGTTTACTTGCGATGTTTTTCCTTTTTATCGCTCCTGTCCGCATTTGTAATTTCTGTGCTTTTGCTCTCGGTGCTGGAAACACATATAAACGTGCGAAATGGTTCATTAACATGCACGTGCACGATCTGAAGACGCTTTGAAAGAGGGGGTGCGGGGGGGGGGGGGGGGGGGGGGGGAGAGAGAGAGAGAGAGAGAGAGAGAGAGAGAGAGAGAGAGAGAGAGAGAGAGGCATCTGTGCGATTGATCGTCGTGGCATTTGGGAGAAGAAGCATATCTAATCTCTCCCTCTCTGGCAATTTGATCGAGGTGGCATGTCTTGCTACCATGATTGATCGATCGATAGAGAGCGTGCCCGCACGCACGAGAGAGAGAGAGAGAGAGAGAGAGAGAGAGAGAGAGAGAGAGAGAGAGAGAGCTTTCTTTTCGGCTGTTATTGT
>BFEA01000020.1:3448799-3465958 GCA_003427395.1 Chara braunii | reverse complement strand
GAGAGAGAGAGAGAGAGAGAGAGAGAGAGAGAGAGAGAGGGTCTTTCTTTCGTTTGTTGTTGTTTCTTTGTTTATTTCTCATAGTATGCGTTTAGGTTTTGTCGTTTGCTGGGTTTGAAAAGTTGGATTGGCATGCGATTGCTTTTTGTTTTTTTACCAAACAGCGGAGTGATATTCTTTCCTCAATTCACCTTTCAGTAACCACGCAGAACTCCTTAAGGCTTTAGAGGGGACACCTGCAATGAAGGGATTGGATGTCGCTCCTTGCCCGGGGTTGGGCTGCCTTGGGGGCTGGGCTAACACAAAGAACGAGCATTTTGCGAGTAGCTGCGCCTCACTTTTCATATTTGGCAAGGCCATTTACTTACAGCGTTGTCTAAGAGTGATTTCCAGGCGTTGTTTTTTTCCTCTTATTTCGTTTGTTTCTTCAGTGTTTTCTTCCTGTAGTTTTATTTAGGTTTTGTCGTACGATGAGGTTTAAAGGTTTGATTACCGACTGGAAACCACCCAGCAAGGCTTGCTTGAAATATTTCATATGGAGAGAGAGAGAGAGAGAGAGAGAGAGAGAGAGAGAGAGAGAGAGAGAGAGAGAGAGATCACACGACTTCGTGCACGCCTGGAGAATAGAGAAGTTGGGGGCAGAGGAGGGTAGGAAGTGGGAGATGTACTGGTGAGTTATGGAGTAGTATAGAGTAGAGCTTGCAAGGGGATGGATAATGACGGGTAGGAAAGAAATGCTACTGGCACACAGCAGCCAGTCAACCAAGAGAGTTAGAAAAGGAGGAGAAAATGGTATCTACTAATAAAAATGTGGTGCACTTTGAAGAAACGCCTGTGGACTGCTGGATGATTTGGGATTACGTGAAATTGAGCAACGTACAACAGCCCGACTATCTTCTCTGTGTGCACACATGTACGAACACAGTGAGACACATAGATATTGGCTCAAAAACAAGCACAGTGTAGTATGGACAGACAGAGTGGGTCTTCTTTGTGAGTACGTCTGATGTGTCAGACACTGGCGAAATGCAGGCAGAGCTTATCTGAATAAAGTCTACCACTTTCTGGAGGGGTATTTCTGCCTCTGGCCAGTGTGGCTTCTCATCCATCAGTGAAATGCATCGTGGGAAATTTGTCAACAAACACCCTGCATAACTCACCGTGAAGCTCGGACGGAACAGTCTGTGCAGTGGTGTTTTTTAGTGTTGTTTTTTCTGAGCATGACCCGAGGGAAATAAAGGCAAATGGAAACAGTTCTCTTTGAGCATGCGACCGAGGCGGCAGATACATAACCAAAACACAGACGAGCAGATACATGACCAAAAGACAGATGAATAGACGAACACAAAGGGAGAGGAGTGCTGATTAGGATGAGACAGACAAACGGAGACTGAAGGGGGCAGACTATTGAAGCGAGCGCGCGCGGGAGAGAGAGAGAGAGAGAGAGAGAGAGAGAGAGAGAGAGAGAGAGACAGAGAGAGACAGAGAGACAGAGAGAGAGAGAGGGAGGCACCACAGGCAAGTTCTGCGGCCCCTTTCCCATGCCCATGAAAATATAAGAGCTAATCTCCCACTGATGCCCCACACAACAACACGTGCAGGAAACTTCCTCTGTCTCTCTCTCTGTGCCACACGGATGTACAAACTCCATTGCCTGTCGTGCCCTTGGAAAGGAGTGAATGCTTTGAAGCTGGACAATTACTAAAATAATTATTAAATAACTATCCAACCAGGTTCTCCTTTATGACATAGCTGTGGAAGAGTGATCTATAGCATACGTGTAACAAAATTCCTAATCTTGCGTGGTGAGATGCGTGGGTTGGAGAATGAGATGGCAGTCATAGCTGTGCAATCAAATTCCGCATCATATTCCAGACGAGCATGCATTCCTCACTATTATGATCCCATCTTTGATTTCCAGAAAGTGAATGACCAACTGCAGCGGGAGAACAACCTTTTACCTATGAACCTTTAACCTATCCCATCGTACAAACCACCGACTTTGCTTATGATACTACTAGACATAAGTGACATATTTTATGACAGTTTGCGAATTGCTTATTGAGAGACCAAGAACCATTGTTGAACGTCTGATCAACATCAACGCCGAGGTTCATCAAGAGGCCTGCAGTTGAAGTCTACAGTAACTGGGTAGTTTGAGCAGCTCAGTTCCCAGAAGCGGCCTGCAAGATGCAAATGTATTGCGGGCGAACAAACATCCGCTCAGTATTCGAATGAACCCTCGCACAAGTCAATTTGAAAACGCTACTGCTCCCATTTATAGAGGATTTATATGACTAATCACATTTGCATATCAACTGTTTTCCACAGTTCTCCTTGCTTTTCCACTGCACACTCAATTCGTGTCTTAGATATAAGTTGTCCTTATGTGATCTGCACTCTCTTATCCTTTCCTTTGTTCTCATGAACCAGTTGTTGTTCATTCACCTTTATTTTCGTTCTCCAAAAACTCTACCATTAATCTATCTCTGCATGCCATCCTGCATAGGGCTATGCTAATCTTCATTCCAATTTTGACGGATGTTCCAAAGGACTTCCCTCAGTTTCTCAAGGCTATTTCTGTGCCTATCCCCTTGAAGAATTCGTTCTGTGTTTCCCTATTACCTTCGAACTTCTCACCTCCCTCTCTTCATAATATGATGATTTTCTAACTGCTATTACTCGACGCGGGGGAGGGAAGATAAAAATGGAGCCACAGCTACTGGCAAAATGCTTGGTCTTTGTGTTAGCTGGAGCCCCACTGGGGGTCCTATCCCTGGTAAGGGGCAACATGCAACCCCTTCATTGTGAGGTAGCTATGATTGCAGGGGTCCCCTGTATAGCCTTAGAGGTAGTGGTAGGTAGGTAATGAAAGGCCACGGCTGCTTGCGGCACATAGCAGAGACGCATAACAATGGACCATTTCAGGCGGGGCGATGACTTGAAGATATCATCATCAAACTGATTGCCTGCACGCATTTCAAAATTATTTGATTCTATACCTGTCATTCCAGGGGGTACACGGTTGTGGTCTAGGCCCGTTGGCGGATCATTTGTTTGATTGCCCATCCTGTGCCTCTACCTCACCCCCCTGCATTCCTCAATTGTCGCTCCACGGTAGCAGTCAAGTGAATGGGGTTTTTGAATTTTAACGGAGCCCAGTTAGTTACCATAACCAAGGGACCTTCTCGCCGACATAGCACCACCTACCCCATGTAGTTCCACCCAACTTAAGTACCGTTGATTGAGTGATTGATAAGGCAAGACAAAAAAAGAGGGGGGGGGAAAGCAAAGTTAAAAGAAAAAATGAAAAAAATGGGGGGCTACTCTTCTTTCTGTTTGTTTGTCAGAATGACATGAAATTTGTCAGGCACAGACTTTACGACCAGGGGAATCCCCCCCCCCCCAAAGAAAAAGAGGAATCTTCATCCTACATCTAGGGTAATCCTCAAACGTCTGGGGCTCCCGAATGGCTGGAACAGTCCGAACGGCGGGGGGGAGGGGGGTGGGGGGGGAAGGGGTAGACCCCCCCGAATAATCGGTTCGGTAACACTGTAACCCAGTGTTTACGTGCTTTAATTCTCTTCTGTACGTCATTCCTTGAAAAATGGATTCACTATCCGCGAGTGTTAGAGTGATGCGATCAAGGAAACTGACCTGCTATGTCATGCGGGCGAAGCCGCACTGGCCCTTCTTGTTTGTATTGCAATTCTACACAACATATTTATTTTCTGGATTATTTTTACTTTCGTGTGTGTGTGTGTTTTTTTTTTTTTTTTNTTTTTTTTTTTTTTTTTTTTTTTTTTTTTTGTTTGTTTGCGCTGAGGCTGCCCGGGGGTCATGCCCGGCCGGGCACCCGGGCGTGTATCCGGGCACAAGTTGGGTGCCCGGGCGCCCGGAAAAACAACCTAGGAAAAAACAGAAAGAATGGTTCCAGTGTGCCTCATGCCGTCTGCTCTTTCTTTCATTCTTGTTTGTAGAGTTTGCTCGTTTAGTGGATAGAAATGTGACGATATAGATGAGGCATTCCGTGGTTCCTTCATTTCTGGTTTCTTCATCTACCCCTCTGTGTCTGTCTGGTCAGTGGCCCAGCCCAGCCTCCGCCGGCCTCCAAAGAACGCGGTATAGGTTTACTTTTACGACTTAGCGGCCCCACCTGAAAGGTAGTGGTGGTTAATGTTTCTCAGCCTTGAAGCAATGAGCACTGTTGCCTTGGCAACCTCATCGAATAGGTGTCAAAGCTTGCCCTCTATTTCACCTCGTACGGGGCTGGTGACCAATCTGGCTGTGCATTTGCGACGCCTACTTGTCGCCTGGCTGTTTCCTTGCCTGCAGCTGTTTACTTCATAACAGAACTGTACAATGATGCATCATTTCTGTCCTCGACATAGTTGACGACAATGAGTTATTTCTACCTTCACAAAGTTGACGGTAAGTTTATTTCACCTCACATAGTTAACAGCGAGTTTTTCTCCTCCATCTTCTGTGCTGAGCTCACCCCACGCTTCTATACAATGGACGTTGATGGATCACCCCCAGGAACCTCACCTAGGTAGTCCGCAGAACAGTGATTAAGTTGTCGAAGTCACGCATGGTCTGTAAACCATCTTGCTTTGGGTGAGTTCTGTGGCATCATGGGACTCTGCTAGCAGGATCACTTGGTCGAAACCATCTTGCTTTGGTTGAAACCCAAGGATTAACATACTGATGAATTGGAAATCAATCATTGGTGGTGTATAAAGGAGTTGACAACATTTTTTTGGGTGCAGAAGCCTCTGCCTGGTCTATATGTGATGGCAAACAGACTGTGCATGTGCTGTAAGCCTTATCTGGAGGGGGGAGCCTGTCAAGTGAGTAGTTGCTTAATTGAAAAAGACTCAACTCAAGACAGTGGTTCAATGGCATTGAACACCTGTGAAGCTGTGAACCTATCGTCCTTCGTTTTCCCTGAAGCCGCGTTCTGCTGGTTCAGCTCTGAGACTACAGCCCCAAGAGGCTGCTGCCAGATTACTGTACCGTGGTGATTGTGAGGAGTCCTTGTGACTGAGAAGGGGCGTGCTGTCTAATCTAAAATGCTGAACACTGTGTGATGAACAGGTCCCCTGCAGTAGTTATGGCTTATTTGATGAGGCATAAAGGATGGAGCCTTGCGGAGAGCTACAAGTGGGTTAAGGAACGAAGGCCTGTAATAAAAGTACCGGAAGGTGAGCTGCCTTGAATTACTCATTGGCACCTTGAACAGATGGAATTTGGTCTGGAATGCTGCTAACTCATGGAAGGGTGGATGGAGGAGGAAGGTAATTGTCATGCATGCAGCAGTAAGCAGCAAACGCTACTTTATTTTCATGAGAAGTTGAAAAGAAGGGCCCTTCGGACATCCGTTAAAATTGGAATGGTACAGAAAAGATTAGCATGCTCCCTGCGCCAGAATGACATGCATAAATCGAGAAATGGTCCAAATTTTTAAAAGGCCGCTTTGCATTTTAAGAAAATAAAAAAAAGGGGAAAGAAAGGTGTTGAAAATAACGTTCAATGGAGCCCATGCTTCCCATGCATGTCAACTGGACTTCCTCATAATGCTGTATACATAGTTGTATGACTTGAACCTACGGCTAACATACATTCTTACGAGTAGTTTTGTGCATTTCAAACTGATTCGGGGGTTGGGGTCTTCTGATGAAGAGCAGGGAGGCAATAGTAGGATTGGGAGGGGGAAACTGATCATGCACGAGGGAGAGCGAGGAGCAGACGATGCTGGTGGTTTACTGGTGCTTAGGAAACGTGGTCGTGGTTGTGAAATTACTAGATATGTTGCAATGAGTACAGCACTGCGGTGGGGCCAAACCTCGTTGTCAAGGCAACGGCTGAATGATGCATGGACTCCATTGAACGTTATTTTCAACTTACCATCTTCACCTGAATATAACCCCCGGTCACTGTAGATGCATCATGTGCAACATTGTCTACACACAGCAACAGTGGCTGGCTTTTCGGGGGAAGACGGTAGCATTCTGTTCATTTGGGGGCCAGGGTGCTACGTATGAATGGCGTCATGGCCTGTTGGTCATAGAGGCAGCGGCTGTTGTGGCCATATGCGGTGTCATGGACTGTCGAAAAGATGCAGCAGTAGTGAGGTGGTGGGAGATGGGGGACGGGAAAATGCAGTGTCGCAGACTGTTGGAAAGGTCAAGGAGCCTCTGTCTGGGGGTTTGTGTGAGGTGAAGGGATGTGCAGCACAAGGCACTCTGTTTTCTGGTCGTCATGTACAAAGTTTCTCTCGATTGCTTCTACAAACAAAAGGCACAGTGCAATGAATTGTCCATGGCCGCATCTGGCTCAAGTATGTACCAAGGGTGTGAGCTACACGTGCGTGGCATGCCTAGTGATAGGTCATGCCTGAAAGCAGCACGCGAAAGTCGAAGAACGGCGTCGATGAAGCAGAAGGTAAGGTTAGCAAAACGGACTTGATACGTGAAACCGGTCCCATTCCGGGCCATACGTTACTGTCCATGTCTCAAGCAGGTGGCGGGCGTATACGTGGACAGTAAGCCACGGCTGAATGCGTGCTCGATGTCAATAGCGAGCACGAGGCTTGAGAGACCACGCGGCACTAAATTGCCTGAGAACTTGAGAAGGTACTCACACAAGGACCCAAACCTTCAGGAGACAATTCAATTAAATTCGAGATCGTGAGAACTGGGGAAATAACTCCACGGTGGTACCATACCCAGGAGAATTCAGAGATCCCGTAGTTATAATTGTCCTGTGCTTTTGTTTTTTACTGGATTTGGAAGCAACCCTGGTAGAATTCGACAGTTTGATGACTTTGTTTGCATTCTAGTGCAGGTGATTGCATCCAAGACAATTCTTGGTTGTCATTCTTTCCACGTAAGATGATTACAAATCTTTTTGTTTTGTTTTGTTTTTTCCATAGTGGGGGATGCGGATATGTGGGCTCCTTGTTGGTTGGTGTTAGGGCATGTGCAAGAAAAAAATGAGCAATAGCGAAATGACAGATTCCAGATTGCAAAATCACACTGAACGCCAGGAAGTCCGACACTGTCCAGAAAGCAGAATTGCACCGATACTTCACCAATGAAGACCCAAAACACTGGATCCGATTGTCAATGAAAGCGTACTCTCGCCATCACCAACATAAGTATCCAGAGCCCTTCCTCCTATCTGGCGCTCTGCGCCCAGACTACAATTACACAGTTACTACCCGCCTACGTATTGACAATGCAACTGTTGACGTCAGCAGCCGAACCGAAGTACATGAAAATGTCGACCCTCGTAGACAATCGCCAAAACCAGGTATGTGCCTTCACATCATCATGCTCATCTCTCTCTCTCTCTCTCTCTCTCTCTCTCTCTCTCTCTCTCTCTCTCTCTCTCTCTCTCTCTCTCTCTCTTCTTCTCTACCCACGTCTCCTTCCCATACAGGAAGACCACCACCACCTCTGCTGACCTTATCCAAGCCCAGCCCGGCTATGGCTGGCTATGGCGGTGCCTAGCAGCGCCCTGCTTCTGCACGACCGCACACGTGCACGCACACTCACCATACACTAGCGCAGCAGCCTGCGAGCGCTATCTCCAGCAGCGCTGCCGCATCAGCATCTGAGTGCCCGAATCCCCATCTGGCGCCCAGCCCTCTCCTATATGGAAAGTGACAGGCGCTTTGCCTTGCCACGCTCCGTCAGACCGAGTTTCCCAGTAGCTTCAGTCTCGGCCAAAGTGTCTGCGCCCAGGCCCGTTCTGACAGTGGCCTGGGACCGAATTGGTTAGGCATGCCCAACCACCCAGGCACAAGCGGGCGATACTCCCTGCTTCGACCACGTTGCTGGAAGAGCCTGGAAAGCTCACGAATATTGTGGATTCTCACAAACGAGGTGGATGTAACCAACTGGCGTGTGGCAACTGTCTGGCGCGGACCAAGATTTGCAAAAATTGACGAGTTTAGAGGCCCGCCTTAGGGAGGGCACGTGCCTGATGCACAGCCTTGTGCAGTTATGCGGAGGGATCAAACCCTCGCACTTCCTCCTCCTTTACTTTGATAGTCCTCTGAGAAGTCGTTCCTCCTTTACTTTGATAGTCCTCTGAGAACTCGTTACACAGCAGGCTGCTTCCCTTTCAAATTTCGTTCATAACTTGTGATGACATGGGGAGCAGTCTTCATCAATTCCTCTCTGGTGAACCATTGATCTTCTTTAGGATCCGTGTGATGTCTGAAACGTTCTCCATACTGCATCTGTGGATTCGGAGGGTGTCCCCTGCCTGGAGGCTTGGCTACGGGCATCAGCTTGTGTTCAACGATGTCGTCAATGTCCACATGCCCGTCCATGGTTGGGGGTGGCATCGATCTCCTGGAGGGAAACTGATCAGTGACAGAGAAAGGTGCCAACTTTGATGCATGGAAGACAGGGTGGGTACGTAGGTGTCCCGGGATGCGAATGACGTATGATGGCCCATCTGGTTGATCTCCCACTATATCAAAAACTTCCCAGGGGCCAAAGTACTGTGGCTTCAGTTTACATGAGATTCCTTATTCCTGTCCCTACTCAGATGACTTTACCCAGACTCCTTCGCCTACTTGAAACTCAGATGGTCGTCTGTGTCTGTTCTCAGATGCAACCATGGCATCTTGAGCTTTCTTGATGTGCTCTACAGCCTGCTGTAGCATCTGTTCGTATTTGACAGCAAACTCTATGCTGCCAGGCGCTGCAATTGGCTGATTTTCAGGCAACAGGAAGTCTAATGCAGATCTTGGCTTCCAGCCAAGATGCAGTTGGTCGGCAGTCATGCCGGTAGTGCTGTGCAAAGCGTTATTGTACAGGCTGGCGACGAGGGGTGACTTCTTGTCCCAGTCATCAGGACTTGGTTTAATATAATGGCGAAGCAAGTGCTGCACTACCCGGTTCATCTGTCAGACCTGACCATTTGACTCAGGGTGGTTCCTTGATGTCATTTGCAGTCGGGTACCCATCTATTGGGCCATACTTCATTGCAGTTCACTAGTGAATCTGACATCTCTGTCACTTACAATGGACTTAGGGAGACCAAAGTCACATACCCAGTTTCCATAAATAGCTTGATGACGTGGTCAGTCCTAGCTGTCGCAGGCATAGTGATTAGTTTAGCATACTTCGTGAATCTGTCCACAATGACAAAGATGTGCCATTTACCGGTCTTGCTGTTCACAAGGGTATCCATGAAATCCATGGACACACTTTAACCTGGACCAGCGGGGATGGGCAAGGGCTTGATAAGCCCAAGCGGCGCCTGCATCCGTGGTTCGTCACCCTGACAAACCTGCAAGTTTCTACATACTTCTTTGCATCATCCATCATTGTGGGCCATCAAAAATTCTGCACAAAGTTTGCTGCTGTCTTTTGACAACCAAAATGACCAGTTGCATCGTGACACTGTCCTAAAAATAGACTAGGCAAAGATTCTCTATTCGGAAGACACAATTGTGTATTCCCAGTCTTCTCAAGAAACAGCAAGCCGTCAACCAGCACAATCTTGTTAGCTTCCAGTTTGTGCATGATCACAGATATGACTGCGTCCTCTCGATAGGCTTCCACCATGAATCGAGTTACATCGTCAGATATTTCAAACTCAGTCACTAGCACGCCAGATAGTCTGCCCTTCGCGATAGTGCGTCAGCCACTTCGTTGTACTCTCCCTTTAGAGGGTCGAGCTTGGAGTCATACATGTCTATGACTTCAATCCACCTCTTGAGTGCGTCAAAGAGCATCTGTTGTGCCTTGATCCAGCGCAGCGTCTTCTGGTCAGATTTAATAGAAAACAATCTGCCTAGGAGGTAATGCCTCCAATGGACCAGCGCTTTACAGAGGGCATAGAGCTCACGCTCATACGTGGACTTGGCTAATTTTTGTGATGGCATTTTTTCATAGCTACACCGGACCGGACAACAGACCGAATCCGGACCCCGGAACCAGGACCTCCCGGGGTCTTCCGGACTTCCGGAAAACCAGAATATTCCGGAATATTCGGACCGGTCTGGATCCCTTGTCCAAATGCACTGTATTTTCCCGGGGGGAAAAAAAAAACAGTATACATGCTTAGAAGTTACATTACCTGAGTGAACAATGCGCTGTGCGCTGTCACTGTAGTGTGCACACCTGCACACAAATTCAAAGATGCACAACTTGAACTGTGCAAACTGCACAGCGCACACTGCACACTGCACACAAAACAAATTGAACTTTGGAGTTTGAATTAACTTAACATTGAACGTTGAACAGAACCAACAGCTTCTAGACCGCCGCTGTCCCCTAAGTGATTGCAGAGTCATTCATGATTCACGATTCATGAATGACCACCCCAAAAACGGCAGTCCACGACTCTCTCTCTCTCTCTCTCTCTCTCTCTCTCTCTCTCTCTCTCTCTCTCTCTCTCTCTCTCTCTCTCTCTCTCTCTCACGAGTCTCTAATGACTCTCTATTACCCCCTCTGCTTTTTCTCAGTCAATGGCTGCTCATCATCGTTTGATGGGTAGTCTGATGAGCCTTGCTCTTCACCATCACGCGGCCTCTTCCTTGCCACGCCTTGGCCGTTGCTTGGCACACCCTCATCGTTGCCCCCCTCTACTTCGTTCTTATCACTTATTTGCGTAGGGTTGTCCTCTCCCTCCCTAGTCACAGCATCTGAACCGTCCAGATCCGTCGCTGGTGTTTTTCTTGGCCTGCCTCTAGTTTTTTTTTGGCGTTGAGAATCAGGCTGTGCCGACGATGTTCGGGTTTCCTTTTGTGGTGCTGTCGTTGCAGCACCATAAGGCAGTGTGTCACCGCCTCCCTTCTTGTGAGCACGCATGTGCTCCTCCGTTCCCAAGGTGTGTGCCTTCGCACATCTGTTTGGGAACGTTTAATTAGGACGTTGCCTGCCTTCGGCAATCCATGCCAGTCCTCGTGTTGACCCCCCTCAATCTCCTCCAGGTTGCATTCTTCACGGCAGGGAACAGCAACTTCATCCCCATCTTCAACATCCCCGCCATCAGCAAATGGAACAACATTGTCACCAGTTGAGGTAAGGCTCTTCAATCGCCGCTCAGCCACCTTCACTCTTTCTTTGGCCTTCTTTACTCCTCTGTCGGTGGGTCATCCTATTCAATAAGGTCTTTGGGCCTCTCCGGCATCTACTGCAACATGTCAAGCAGCCGCATGTTCCACTTGTTATACACCAGTTTATGCATTGTCTCCAGGGCCAAGCCATTGCGCTCTTTGGTGTGAATTGCTGCGAAAAGGCTCCAATTCCTTTTGCAGCCTGAAGCTGACGACCCTTGCCCCAACAGTCGAATGGCATGGGGCTGCAAGTGTTGTAGCTCATTGCACCAGCGCTTCCACCATGCCGCAGGGTTATGCTTACGGGCTGCATCCATAGCCACCTGCGAGCTGAACTTGCCAATGTTCTGAACCCAACAATCGACTTCATACTCCACCTGGTCGCACACCTCCTGTGACGCCCCTTTGAGCAATGTGTACACCCAGGTGTAGAATCCATCTTGGATCTCTACATCCTTGTGCGGCTCAGACGACCTGTACTTTGGATCTAGGAACAAGGCTGCACAATGGAGGGGGGTGGTCATGTCATTCCATTTGCGCATGACCTCGATCTCGTCCCGCTGATCCACTGTCAGGTCCTCGTTAACTCGCAGGCGTTCCACTATCCTGTCCATCTTCACATAAACCTTGCTGATGGTCGGACTGTTGCCATCCACCAGTTTCAGCAGCAAAACATTGTCGTAAATGGCATTGATTGCCTTGTTCACAAGATCCCAAAAACCTGCTGCATCGAGTATGATGTCTTCCATCTCGTGGAGGGTCGAGTGCTGCACATGGGGGACCAACGTCGCTGTCCACATGTCGTCTGTGACCATAGCCATCAACGCTTTTCACTGCTTCTTCAACCGGTCCAGCATGTGAAAGTTGGTGGCGAAACGCGTTACCGCGGGTCGCAGTAACTGCCTTCCACCTTCATGGATGTAGTAAACATCTCTGACTCGCTGGTGGTTCATGACGAACTTCACCATGTCGTTCGCCTTCGTCACCGTTCCATCCACCCACTCTATCTTCCCAATATCGTGCAGCATTAAGTCGAGGCAGTGCGCAGCGCATGGCACATGGAAGGTTAGCGGGAATGTATCCTCCACCAATCTGTCGGCTCTCGCGCACACAGCAGCGTTGTCCATAATCACTCCAACAATACTCTTCTTGCCAACTTCGTAAATCGACTCAGATAAGATATCGAAGTACGCTGCTGCTCCCTTCTCCTTGCCTGGCATGCAATGCGACTTCAAGAAAAGCACACCGGTCGGAAAGGAGACCATGACATTCAAGTGTGGTCTGCCTCTTATGTCAGTCCATCCATCAAGCTGGAGCATGCATCCGGTTCGAGCCCAACTTCTTTGCTGGCGCAAAACCCCCTCCTCGACCCGCGACCTGGACATGTCCAACCTCTTCGTCCGCTGCGTGTCGTATTTTACGTGGATGAAGGACCGCTCCGCGTCGTGGACCTTCTCTATCATGCGCAAGAAATATTTGCTGCGCACCATGTTGAAGGGGAATCCTTCATAAACCAACCAGTCGTCTATGGAGCGTTGTGCTTCCTCATTCTTAGAGATTATTGCCCTTCCCTCTTCCAGCGTAGTCTGCCGCACGTTAGTGGTGGTGGAAAGGCCTGTGTTGACCCTGTTTTGAGGAGGTTGGGGGCTGCTGCATTCCTCCTTGCCCTCCGGTTCGTCCGTGCCCTCGACATCGGAGAGTCAATCTTTGCAGAAAAAAAAAAAACAAAAAAAATTGGACAGCGTTTTGCCACCCCCCATGGGGTTGAGCATTCTGAATATGTACGTAGGGGGGGGGGGGGGGGGGGGGGGGGGTGTTTTTTTTTTAAAAAAAAAAAAAAAAAAAAAAAAAAAAAAAGGGGGGGGKGGGGGGGGGGGGGGGGGGGGGGGGGGGGGGKGGKGGGGGGGGGGGGGGGGGGGGGGGGGGGGGGGGGGGTTGAGTCGATCTTTGCATTTAAAAATAAAAAATAAAAAAATGAACAGCATTGGAACGATACAGAGAAGATTAGCATGGCCCCTGCGCAAAGATGACACACGTATGTTGAGAACATCAGCATGGCCCCTGCGCAAGGATATCATGACAGTGATGACACAAATAAATCGAGAAATGGTCCAATTTTAACGGATGTCCTTCGGGACATCCGTTAAAATTCGAACGACACAGAGAAAGAAGATTAGCATGGCCCCTGCGCAAGGACAACACACATAAATCGACAAATGGTCGACAGATATATGGCCCCTGCGCAAGGATGTAACGCATAAATCGAGAAATGGTCCAAATTTTTAAAGCGACAAAAAAACAAAAACAAAAAGGAGGAGGAGGAGGGGGAGTAGACGTGGTGGCAGAGAAGGAGAGGAGGGGGAGAACGACAAAGGAGAGTGGAGTGGAGGAGGAGGAGGAGGAGGAGGAGGAGGAGTAGACGGAGACAGTAAAGGACGATGGGGAGGAGGGGAGGAGGACAACGATGGGAATGAGGGAGGAGGACGACGACGGGGAGGAGGGGAGGAGGACGGCTACGGGGAGGACGACGATGCATAAATCGAGAAATGGTCCTATTTTAACGGATGTCCGATACAGAGAAAGAAGATTAGCATTGCCCCTGCGCAAGGACAACACGCATAAATCGACAAATGGTCGACAGATATATGGCCCCTGCGCAAGGATGGCACGCATAAATCGAGAAATGGTCCAAATTTTTGAAGCAAAAAAATAAAAAAAAGAAACCAAAAAGGAGGAGGAGGAGGGGGAGTAGACATGGTGGGAGAGAAGGAGAGGGGGAGAACGACAAAGGAGAGTGGGGTGGACGAGGAGGAGGAGGAGTAGACGGAGACAGAAAAGGACAACGGGGAGGAAGGGAGGAGGACGATGATGACTGCGGGAAAATAGGGCGCAATTGACGAGGAGGAGGAGGAGGACAATGAAACGGCGGAGTAAACACGAGGAGGAGGAGGAGGAGGAGGAGGAGGAGGAGGAGGAGGAGAAAGAAGCACGTGTGTGTGTGTGTGTGTGTGTGTAGGAGGAGAAACGACGACCATGAGGAAGAGTGTGTGTGTGTTGTCATATTCGCTATACACTCAAAAAAAGCATGACCGAGCCAGACTGTTTCGTCTTACTTTCACAGAGTGTGTGTGTGTGTGTGTGTGTGTGTGTGTGTGTGTGTGTGTGTGTGTTGTCACATTTGCTATACAATAAAAAAAAGCACGGCTGTGCCAGACTGTTTCGTCAGACTTTCAAGGACTCATCAGGAAGAGTGTGTGTGTGTGTTTGTGTGTGTGTGTGTGTGAGAGAGAGAGAGAGAGAGAGGGAGACATACCTGCTTCACGATGCCGCTCGCCCTGCTCCACGCGCCTGTCCGCACGATGGTCGCTGCACAGCTGCTCACGCCCCCCGACGCTCGTCCATGTGCCGCACACACTTCTGCATGCGTTCACCAGGCGATGGCAGAGCTGCAAGATGCGGACGGTCGACGGCGGCGCTTCTCCACGCAGTAACGCTCGACGACTACACGGCTGCCTTTGGAAAATAGCGGCCGCGAAACTCCCCCAACAATGGTTCAAAAAAAAAAACAAAGAAACAACGAAACCCGCCTGCCCACTTTCCGACCGTTCCGGTTTGTGGGCGAGGGCGGCAAAAAATGGGGCGCGGATTTTTTTGGGCGGCCCAGCACCTGAATAAAAGCCCTGGACCACCCAAAAAAAAAATGACATCCCGACCAAGATCCAGACCCGGACCTGGGACCGTGGACCACGGACGGTGCGGATCCCTGTCCAGTGGTCCGGATCGTAGCCATGCATCTTTTTGCTCATGTACTCGATGGGCCTTAACTTTTTGCTCTCTTTTTGTGCAAGGACCGCGCCAATGCCATATTGGCTGGCGTCTGTGGTCACAACAAAGGGTTGTTCATGATTCGGAAGCTTGAGGACTTCATAGTGCGTCATGACATACTTCAATCTCTTAAAGGCTGCCTCACACTCTTCGGTCCACTCCCAAGGGGTGTCGCGTGAGGTCAGTTAGTGGAGAGGCTATCGTGCTGTAATTTTCGGTCCACTCCCAAGGGGTGTCGCGTGAGGTCAGTTAGTGGAGAGGCTATCGTGCTGTAATTTTTCACAAATGGATGACAATAGCCTATCATCCCCAAGAATGACCTCACCTCAGTTACAGACTGAGGTCTGGGCCAGTCATGTATGCTAGCCACTTCGGCATTGTCCAACCTCAAACCATATGCGGAAATCTCATGACCCAGATACAAGATGTTGGTGCGACCAAATTTTGCACTTCTCCAAGTTAACCTTATACCGGTGCTGTCTTAGGAGACCTAGCACTGTTATCATGTGCTCAACATGCTTCTCTACAGTCTTACTAAAGATAAGAATATCGTTGAGGTACACAACGATGAACTTGTGTAAGTACTCGCACATGCCCCCGTAGTTTTCCACTAGTCTGCTAGCCTTAAACTTTTGCAGCCTAACAGTCCTTCCATCTAGCAACGTGTGGATCATCACGTTCCTATCCCAATCAAACTGTGGCTTTGCAACCTCGAGGTAGTACATGCCTAGTAACATGTCGAATGGCAGCTCGTCGCTAACTAGGAATGAGATTGTGTCTCAGTTCCCCTCCTCCATAGGAGAAGGTGCAGACTATGTCCTTGACATAGTCCTTTACTACCGTAGAGTGCTTGTTGGCTAAGGTAGAATCCACAAATCTGCTAAGCCGCTGCACTTGGTCCCCTAAGCGCAGCCTATCCACACAAGCACGACTAATGAAGTTTTGTGTAGAACCTATGTCTACGAAGGCGCCAATCTTTCGACCACCTATATTGACTTTTACCACGAAGTGTTCGCCTTTTGGACCTTTGTTCAACATCGCCCAGGAGTCTCCAGGGTCTTTTTCTAACCACTCTCTAGGGTCTTTTTCTAACCACTCAGTTTGTAACTCCTCTAAGGATTCAGGGGTGGACCCCACTGCTCGGCGGCTGGAAAAATTGGTTGGCCAAAAAAAGCGGTGGAACGATTCAGGAAATACTTTGGCCGGTTTCTGTGGGACCCCTCCGCCATGTGTTTCCGAGGCACTGGAAACAACAAAACATACCCAAAAAGGAAACGTCGGAGGGTTCCCACCCGAAAAGGAAAGTTGGGATACGGTGGCGGTGCATGGCCTTCCTCCGTCGTTGGACCAGGACATGTCCGCATGCGGCACTGTGTGGTAGTGTGCGATGTGTGTCGTCGAATCGGTGGCGGGGCAGTTCGCTCACCTGTCCCTCGGGCATCAAAAACGGCCCGTTGGGACTTCGGTATTTGAATTTGAATTTCAAAAAGAAAATTATTCCGTGAAGGGCCTCATCGGAGCTTGTCCCCTTGCACCCCAGGACCCGAGACGGGGAGTACCACAAATCGGGACATCCCGCAAGTATGTGCCTCAGGTTTCCATAGGCTGCGAACGAAGACGAATGGTGGCGGTGACAAAGAATTGTGGATAGTTGTCTTCAGCGACGTTGTATGCGTGTGTGTGTGTGTGTGCGTGGCCCAACCCCCGCCATGCCTGCAACGGAACGCGGAAACCATGGATCCTCAACATGCGGCCGGTTCAGGGGAGGATTGGGAGGACATGCTGTTCTTCCTCATTCTGACCGTGACGCAGTGGGTGAACAAGTGCAATGCGGCGGCCATGGCTGTCCTTGAAGCTGTGTCTGTGATGCCATTCATGTTCTGTGATGTGTTCGGGGTGCTGACGATGCTGGCAGGGGGGTGATGCACGGCATGGCTTTGACGTGTTTGGCGGCACGGCAGCTGGAAAGACACATGACTGTTCGAAGACAGCGACTATGGGTGGTGGAGCGCAGCGGGGGTGTTTGGAGGGACTTGCAGCGAACAGGGCCGGAGCACGACAAGGTCTTCAGGCGGTTTTGCAGACTTCCACGACCCTTGTTTATATAAGCATGGGGCCACACACAGACACAGACATACGTATATATACGCACGTATGTATACTTTGATTTTGGTTAAGGTAGATTATCATTTACAGTGTAATCAGTGAGGGGATTCTGCAGACTGTTGAGGGTTCAGCCTCCTGATGAGTC